>ML781865.1:176694-200439 GCA_009831015.1 Picea engelmannii | reverse complement strand
TATATATATCTCCCTTGTATGACCAATTTGCATAACCCTTTTGTTGAAATTATAGTATTTTTCATGTTAATTTTTTTCTTTTGGTTTGTCTATGTTCCTTGTAAGTGAGGAGGGAAATTGGTGGTTGGAACAAGTTGAACATGTTGACTAGGCTAAACAATGTGTTGGATTTTTGTCCTCCTACTCATTCTCTCTATCTTTGGGTTTATGGTTTGATGTAAAGGGTTTCAATAAGGACTATTTATTAGTTGTTTAAACTTCTAGGTTGTTGTTGGAACAACATCCCTAAATCTGCATTTTTAATGGTGGGTAGTCCCTGGTCCAAGTTTTGAAACTTTGATATGATAACAATATTTGAGGGCCTAACTTTTAGGGCCTCTGAATATGACTAACTACTCTAAATAACATTTTTTTGTAATAAAACTAAGTTCTGAATATATGAAAGTTTTGAATGTATGAAATTTCATCACAATAATTTATTTTAGATTTTCTTTTTGATGTAAAGTAATAACCTTGTAAATTGACAACATACTTGACAACATAACTTAACGATTTATCCACAACATATATTAAGTATTAAGATGCTAAAATACCTCTCCAAAATGTTTTTTCGACTCTTTTGATCTTTATTTGTTCTTTGTTTTCCACTTATGAGAACTGAATTTTTTCCTCCCAACTAACTAGGAACAACCTCTTCAGTTCCCTACCTCCAAGAATAATTCTTAAGGTTTCCTAGCCCCCGAGCCCAAAATTCCCCACAACTAGTCCAATCTTCTATGAGTCCAAAATTTCAAAATGTCACCATTTAATTCTTTCTCCTAAATTTTTTTCTCATTTTCTCTCCACCAGAAGCATTCCCCTCTAACATGAAACCCCTTCCCTTATTCCCCATCCACCACTTTCCTCTCCTGACACTCCCTTCTGACATGCCTTATCCCTCCTTAAATTGCATTCCTCCCTCATAAATTCTCTATCTCATGTCATCCTTTCCAACCATACCCACTCCCTCCTAACATAACATGCCTTATCCCTCCTTAACTTGCATTCCTCCCTCATAAATTCTCTATCTAATGTTTCCCTTTCCAACCATTGCACGTTCCAATAAAAAAATTGTTTCATTTATTGAATTATATTATTTAATCCATTAATTAAATCATAATCAAATCTAATTAATTAATATAATTGAATTAATTACATTAACAAGTTTAATTACTTTAATTAACTTCATTACATTAATGAATTTAATTACATTAATCATTTTTTGTTAATTACATCCATTTGAGATGTTACAATCTAGAATCTCTGGATAATCATGCATTATATTATTGTGAAAAACAATATACACATTATTTTGGATTGTATTATTGTTGAAATCAATGTATTGAATTATTTAATATTATATTGTTGCTAAAATCAATGTATCAATTTTTTTTTATATTATATCATGTTGAAAAAAACAAGTTAAACTATTTTTATTGTATTATTAGTCCATGTCGTATGCAAGGGACTATAGCAATCGATAATTCGTTGATCTGGTATTAGTTTGTCCTTTGACCACAAATATTTGCATAATCTCTAATGTTAGAACTAGGGAACAAAAAACATTGATTTTTATATAATAAAAAGTACCATATATGTCACGATTTGATTGGATAATAGATTGGAGGTCTTATTGCAGGCTTTGTTATTCTCAATGTTTTATATGTTAGCATATCCAAACTTTTTTATCGTATATGGTCGTTTTGAATCATATATTTTTTTATGCATTGCTTGAAGGTGAATTAATGTTAGCATTAGTTCGAATGTTTGTCTTAACATTTTATGCTAGCTAAATTTATCCCAATGTATGATATACTAGCTTATCCAAGGTTTGTCTATTTTTTATTATTATTAAGTACTTAACGTAAGCATAAATGTTTACACAACACGAGGCCCTTGGATGGTTCTGACAACCTTAAATGTTTACTTAATAGGCCTCAGAGCCTTAAATGTTTACTTAACATGTATATCACAGAACATGTTGGACATGAAAAATAAAAATAAATTTGGAATTTTGGAATTTTGATTTTGTTTATGATAATAAAGGTGAAATTTATTTTTATTTTTCATTTTTCATGTCCTTGTTACGGGATATACATTTTTCACCCAACACTTCCGTCATATACATTTTGCACCCAACAATTACGGAGTCGCGGGTTGGAAGAGTGGCGGGTTCACATTTTTCATTTTTCACGTCTAGTGTGTTCCGTGATATACATTTTGCACCCAACACTTTAGTCATATACATTTTGCACCCAACAATTTCTTCATATACATGAGACTGACTAATTTATAGAATGTTATGACATTGTACCAAGATTTATAGTAATTTATATAATGTTATGACATTTTTTACTTAATGAATAGTATAAACAATTATTTAAATTTTATTCAATATTATTTTTAACATTTTTAAATGTAAATTTGTAATTTTGGAATTTTGATTTTGTTTATGATAATAAATGTGAAATTTATTTTTAATTTTCATTTTTCATGTCTAGTTTGTTCCATGATATACATTTTGCACCCAACACTTTAGTCATATACATTTTGCACCCAACAATTATGGAGTCGTCGGTTGGCTGAGTAGCAGGTTCACATTTTTCATTTTTCATGTCCACCTTGTTCCGTTATATATATTTTGCACCCAATACCATTATATACATTTTGCACCCAACAATTCGGTCATATACATGAGACTGAGTAATTTATAGAATATTATAACATTGTATCAAGATTTATAGTAATTTATATAATGCTATAACACTTTTTACTTAATGAATAGTAAAAACAAATATTTAAATTTTATTCAATATTATTTTTAAAGTTTTTAAATGTAAATTTGGAATTTTGATTTTGTTTATGGTAATAAATATGAAATTTATTTTTATTTTTAATTTTTGTTTTTAATTTTCATTTTTCATGTCCAGCTTGTTCGTGATATACATTTTGCACCTTACACTTCTGTCATATACATTTTGCACCCAACAATTACGGAGTAGCAGGCTCACTTTTTTCATTTTTCATGTTCAATTTGTTTCGTGATATACATTTTGCACCTTACACTTCCGTCATATACATTTTGCACCCAACAATTACGGAGTAGCAGGCTCACTTTCGTGATATACATTTTGCACCCAACACTTCCATCATATACATTGTGCACCCAACAATTCCATCATATACATGAGAATGAGTAATTCATAGAATATTATAACATTGTACCAAGATTTATAGTAATTTATATAATACTATAACATTTTTTATTTAATGAATAATATAAACAATTATTTAAATTTTATTCAATATTACTTTTAACCTTTTTAGATATAAATTTGAAATTTTGATTTTGTTTATGATAATAAAGTTGAGATTTATTTTTATTTTTCATTTTTCATGTTCATCTTGTTCTGTGATACCTTTTGCACCCAACACTTAAGTCATATACATTTTGCACCCAACAATTCTGTCATATACACGAGACTGAGTAATTTATAGAATATTATAACATTGTATCAAGATTTATAGTAATTTATATAATGCTATAACATTTTTTACTTAATGAATAGTATAAAGAAATATTTAAATTTTATTCAATATTATTTTTAACATTTTTAAATGTAAATTTGGAATTTTGATTTTGTTTATGATAATAAAGATGAAATTTATTTTTAATTTTCATTTTTCATGTCTAGCTTGTTCTGTGATATACATTTTGCACCCAACACTTCTGTCATATACATTTTGCACCCAACAATTACGGAGCCTCGGTTTGACGGAGTACGGGCTTCAGGGTTCACATTTTTCATGTCCAGTTTGTTTCGTGATATACATTTTGCACCCAACACTTCTGTCATATACATTTTGCACTCAACAATTCCCTCATATACAAGACACTGAGTAATTTATAGAATATTATAACATTGTACAGAGTAATTACAAAGTTGAGGGTTGGCAGAGTTGGGGGGTTTCCCATGTTTCATTTTTCATGTCCATCGTGTTCCGTGATATACATTTTCCACCCAACACTTCTATCATATACATTTTGCACCCAACAATTCCGTCATATACATGAGACTGAGTAATTTATAGAATATTATAACATTGTACCAAGATTTATAGTAATTTATATAATGCTATAATGCTTTTTTACTTAATGAATAGTATAAACAAATATTTAAATTTTATTCAATATTATTTTTAACATTTTTAAATGTAAATTTAGAATTTTGGAATTTTGATTTTGTTTATGATAATAAAGGTGAAATTTATTTTTAATTTTCATTTTTCATGTCCATCTTGTTCCATGATATACATTTTGCACCTTATACTTCTGTCATATACATTTTGCACCCAACAATTACAGAGTCACGAGTTGGTTGAGTCATGGGTTCACATTTTTCATTTTTCATGTCCAACCTGTTCCATGATATACATTTTGCACCCAACACTTCTTTCATATACATTGTGCACCCAACAATTCCGTCATATACATGAGACTGAACAATTTATAGAATATTATAACATTGTAATTTATAGAATATTATAACATTGTATCAAGATTTATATTAATTTATATAATGCTATAACACTTTTTACTTAATGAATAGTATAAAAAAATATTTAAATTTCATTCATTATTATTTTTAATGTTTTTAAATGTAAATTTGGAATTTTGATTTTGTTTATGATAATAAAGTTGAAATTTATTTTTAATTTTCATTTTTACATTTATAGAATATTATAACATTGTGTAATTTATATAATGTGGTGATATACATTTTGTACCAAACACTTCCGTCATATACATTTTGCACCCAACAATTCTGTCATATACATGAGACTGAGTAATTTATAGAATATTATAACGTTGTGTAATTTATATAATGCTATAACATTTTTTACTTAATGAATAGTATAAACAATTATTTAAATTTTATTCAATATTATTTTTGACTTTTTAAAATGTAAAATTGGAATTTTGGAATTTTGATTGGTGAAATTTTATTTTATTTTCATTTTTCATGTCCAGCTTTTCACCCAACAATTACAGAGTAGCCAACAATACATTTTGCACCCAACAATTATGTCATATACATGAGACTGGGTAATTTAAAAAAGATTATAACATTGTAATTTATAGAATATTATAACATTGTACCAAGATTTATAGTAATTTATATAATGCTATAACACTTTTTACTTAATAAATAATAAAAACAAATATTTAAATTTTATTCAATATTATATTATTTTTAACGTTTTTAAATGAAAATTTGGAATTTTCGAATTTTGATTTTGTTTATGATAATAAAGGTGAAATTTATTTTTAATTTTCATTTTTCATGTCCATACATTTTGCACCCAACACTTCCTTCATATACATTTTGCACCCAACAATCCCGCCATATACATGAGACTGAGTAATTTATAGAATATTATAACATTGTGTAATTTATATAATGCGGTGATATACATTTTTCATTTTTCATGTCCATCTTGTTCCGTGATATACTTTTTGCACCCAACACTTAGCCAACCAACAATTCCCTCATATACTGAGTAATTTATAGAATATTATAACATTGTGTAATTTATATAATGCAATGATATACATTTTACACCCAACACTTCCTTCATATACATTTTGCATCCAACAATTTCGTCATATACATGAGACTGAGTAATTTATAGAATATTATAACATTGTGTAATTTATATAATGCTATAACACTTTTTACTTAATGAATAGTATAAACAATTATTTAAATTTTATTCAATATTATTTTTGAAGCCATATACATTTTGCACCCAACAATTACAAAGTAGCCGGTTGGGAGAGTACACTTGGAATTTTTATTTTGTTTATGATAATAAAGTTGAAATTTATTTTTAATTTTCATTTTTACATTTTGCACCCAACACCTCTGTCATATACATTTTGCACCCAACAATTCCATCATATACATGAGACTAAGTAATTTATAGAATATTATAACATTGTGTAATTTATATAATGTGGTGATATACATTTTGCACCCAACACTTCCGTCATATACATTTTGCACCCAACAATTTCGTCATATACATGAGACTGAGTAATTTATAGAATATTATAACATTGTGTAATTTATATAATGCTATAACATTTTTTACTTATAAACAATTATTTAAACAATTATTTAAATTTTATTCAATATTATTTTTGACGCCATATACATTTTGCACCCAACAATTACAGAGTAGCCGGTTGGCGGAATACACTTCTGTCATATATATTTTGCACCCAACAATTATGTCATATACATGAGACTGGGTAATTTATATATTTAAATTTTATTCAATATTATATTATTTTTAAAGTTTTTAAATGTAAATTTGGAATTTTGATTTTGTTTATGATAATAAAGATGAAATTTATTTTTAATTTTCATTTTTCATGTCCAGCTTATACATTTTGCACCCAACACTTTTTTTATATACATTTTGCACCCAACAATTAAGAAGTCGCGGGTTGGTGGAGTCTCGGGTTCACATTTTTCAACATTTTTCATATACATTTTGCACCCAACAATTTTGGCGGAGTCTCGGGTTCACATTTTTCATTTTTCATATCTAGCTTGTTCCGTAATATACATTTTGCACCCAACACTTCCGTCATATACATTTTGCACCCAACAATTCCGTCATATACATGAGACTGAGTAATTTATAAAATATTATAACTTTGTACCAAGATTTATAGCAATTTATATAATATATTTTATAAACTACTGAGTCTCATGTATATGACGGAAGTGTTGGGTGCAAAATGTATATCATGGAACAGGTTGGACATGAAAAATGAAAAATGTGAACCTGTGACTCTGCCAACCCGCGGCTCCGTAATTGTTGGGTTACATGGGTTATGTATTAAATATTTCATGTACTATCAAACTTAGATACTAGGAACCTCCGTTGATGTACCAGACATTAATATTTTTTGATAAATTTCAAATAAAACTAATTCAGGAATACTAAATTCTGCATGGATTCCACATGTACCACATGTACTGCAACTTGCAACCCACGCATTCACTCCCATTCCAACCTGGCAGGGACTACGCTGCCATGCAGCGCTTGTTAAAATGAACACATTGTTTCAACAATACATTGAACATTTTTTTAATTAATGTATCTCAATATATTTTAATATTAATATATATTGATGGTTTTGCAAAGTTTCATAGTCATTAATATTTTTGCTTAATTCCTCGATATAACTTGGTGACCATTATGCTCAATACCTCAATAACACACACACACACACACACACACATAATTATCTTACATTCACAAGCTTTTAAATACAACAATTTAAGGAGATTGCCCTAAAACATGGATTCAAAATCTCATTATTTCTAATTTTAAAATAGGCATAAAATAAACTCCTGAATTTATAATACCATTATGATTAGTTGTCTTTTAACAAAACTATATGGAATTATTCAAAAAAGGAAGATTAGCATATGGTCAAAAACTCATGAAGAAAAGGCTAAAAGCTAGGTTGCTTTTTGTAGTTATTATTTAATCGTGGATCACTTAGTTATTCTTAGGATCATCGCAAAGGAATGTTGTAATAATAAAACCAATCTCTTGTGTTTCTTCATTGACTTTAGCAAATATTTTGAAATAGTGCCTAGAAATGACTTTTGAAATAGATTAGAAGAGATAAAAGGTTCATTTTGAGATAAATCATGGCCTGTAGAGATGGCCTTAGCAAGTTACTATCCAAAACTTAATATCTAGAGGGCTTGTTTCCCTAGGGAAAATAGGTCGACATATTAAACTGTATTCCAAAAAAAACTTGAAAAGTCCCCCTCACTATCATGAGTTTGAATATTTAAACAACTTTCAAAGAGAGAAATAAAAGTGGTAGAACCCATCATCATCATCAAGTTGGTGACGCTGGGGGAAAGTCTACAAGAAGCCATTGCCGAGAGAAACTAGAGTAGGCATCTAAGAAGTGGAGGTATGATAGTTTGAGATCAATTGAAAGTTTCATGCTTGTGTGTTGACCAACCAAGAAACCATAGTGAGCATAATCTTGTTATGTCTTTCCAAAGAATCTATTATGAGCCTAAGCTTTTTGAATTTTGGTTTTTTGGCTAGCATTGTATGTGTCACGAAAACCTTTGTATGTTAATATAGCTCCACGATTCTGAAAATTTTTGTATCTCTTACTATATTGGATCCTAGATCAAGGACAAAAGGGGTTGTTTCCTTGTCGACCTATTGTTCTTCATGATAGGCCCTAGTGACCTTCACATCCTCGTCGATTGTCTTCATGAAATCATGGGAGTCTGGGTCAATGAAGGTGGTGTAGGAAGCAACAACTGCTTCTCCCTCTGAGGTAACTTTCGTGGATTGGGAAGGAAACTTTCATTTCTTGTTGCGGCATAGAGCCATGTTAGGAGCGTGAATGAAACCAAAAAACCAACCAGTGAGCCACCAATAGTAATATCAAAGCACTGAATTGTCACATAGAGAACCCAAGTGTAAACTCCCCCATGCAAGTCTGATAAGGAGTGATTTTCCCATCATGTCTCCCACAATCAAATTAGAAAGAGGGGAATTCATTTCCTGGGCTGGCAATTGAGTTCTCTATTTCCCTTGAACCTTTTCCATAACCATCAACCGCCATAGAGGCTTCATCATCATCGAAGGGACTAGGCAATACAGAGCTTCTAGTGCATGGGCCTATAGGAGATAAAGGGCGGAGAGGAGGGTTCGTGTGGGCACTTCAACCGCTCATTTAGCCCATACGTCACCTCATGTGTTACACCAAGCACCCCCTCCAGAAAAATAATTTTGATATACCAAAAATAGAATTTAATATATTAATGTAATAAATTCTAATATACTATATAGCAATTCAAGTAAGAATTGGATTGACTTCCAATTTGATTGAAATAAAATTTAAAATGTATCATTATGTAATACATTGTAATCTAAAATATTTTTTTAATATATAATATTATGACACTTTATCCAAATTCCCAATTTTCCAACTTTCTAAAAACTCATACAACATAAATAATAAATAATAATTTATTTAATATTCAAATCCTAATTATTATTTAATTAATTAATAAAAAATCATATTTTAAAATCTATTTTTTATTTGATTAATTTTTAATTATAATTATAACTAAAAAATTATTAAATTGTATTTAATCATCTAAAATTTAGAATTAAAAATATTAAAACTTCAATTACAAAAATTTAGATTCATAAAATCATAAATAAGATTGAGTAATTGACTAAGTCATAAATGGATACTCTAACATACTCACTAAAAAACTGCGTTAAGGTGTGATGGGTTTTAATAAGCTTTCAGTTTCAAATATTGACTAATAAACTGCATTAAGGTATAATGTTCATAACAATTAAAACCATCTTATGGATGGTCATTTTTATTAACTAATAATAAGGGAATAGCTGTAAAGTTATTAGTTAATTATAATGTTTTTTTTAATATTATCCCACCTTATTATATATTTTAAATAAAGTTTATTTTCCAAAGTAACATTATCCAAAAATATATTATTATTAAAATTATAAATAATTAAAATAATTATTTATTCATATTTTTTTTTTGAGTGGATGATGCAGTATATCCTGTTATTAACATGTTGTATAGGTGCAAATTACTAGGCTTGTGGCTATGGGTTCTTAATACAACTGTGATTTATTTTCTTTCATCACCAAAGGAATAGAATGGAAGTACGCTGGGTGAGATAGGCAAATCCCAAGAAGTCAGAGTAAGCTATTCCTTGTAGTTATGTCAGTCATATTAGATTCAATTTTTTAAATTGTATATATAAATAATTAAATTCAGATCATTTACAACAGCAATAGCTATGAGACTTCTAAAATCTTATAAAGAAATCAGTTGAATTGGAAGATCGTACAGCTCATTATGGAAAATATCACTTGCTTTTTTTTCTACACATTGTTTTTAAAATATTTGTCATACATGGAGAATAGGCACACCCAAGGTTTGAGAATCCATTCGATCTTGGAAATGAAGTCATGTTCAGTTATTCTCAGATCCATGCTAGCTTTTTTGGGGGAAGATTATAGAAATATTCATTTGGACGTGAAACAAATATTCAACCAAATTCAAAACAGAGGAAAAGAAAAATGAGGTGATTTTGTGTTTTTTCGTTTGAGAGCAATATAAATTATAAATATCATCATATTAGATACATGAGGAATTGGGATTGGGAGGTATTTTTTTGCCTTTTCATTTGAGAGAAATATATATACCATCAGTATCAGATATATAGGAAAGGAAACTCCCTAAGAGTGAACTTCATTTTTGGGAAAAAAAAAAAACTATTTTTGTTTTTCCTTGATTGTTATCAATAAAAAATAGCAGAAAAGTTTTGCTATTTTAATCATTCTACTATAACGATTAGTTAACAATATCTATCTTATAAATTATTTTAAATTTTACTAAAATAATATAGAAATTAGTTGTAATAGGTTGTTATTGGAATTAAATTTTACTAGAATAATATAGAAATTAGTTGTAATAGGTTGTTATTGAAACTGGAAGAAATTATTATTAGAATAAGGTTTTGAATTGGTTGTAAGTGGAATAAGGTTTTGAGTTGGTTATAAGGCCTGATATATATATTATTAAAATTCTAGATTTACAATTCTTCTATTATTAGTATAAATATAAATATGTAACTTATGTCTATTAGTATTATTAGTATAAATATAAATATGTAACTTATGTGAAATATGAGAAAAATATATTTTATATGTGTGAAAATTTTCAATTTTCTTTTGCTATTTCTATTTACAGAAGCAAAAATCATAGAATCAGGCTACAATGGCGCCAATAAGATTCGTCTACCGTATTGGGTGAATGAAATGTCTGATATCGAGAGCTTACAAGAGCTCTGAAAGACTCTCCCGCTAAGCCCATCAGCTCAACCTGTCGCTCAGAGAATACGAAATTCAGATATTTTGGTAACAACTCCTCAAGGCCTTGCAGGCCAGGTAATAATGCCTAGCCTACAAACATCTCTTCACTTTTGGAGGAAAACAATATTGCAAAGACCACCATGCAGCTAGCGGTCCAGACCAGCAGAACAAGAAAAAATTCAACTTCAAAGATCATGATCAACGTAATCTTATTTCAAAGAGGAACTCACCTTCGTCTAGTTCATCGAGTTCATCGGGTTGGACCTTGGTGGTGGTAGCAACGGTGGCACTGGGTTCTGCATCAATGATCCATCTCTCTTTTTCTGGGTCTAATTCAAAGTTGGGCCCTGCATCTGATTCAGAGTCTTTCACCTCGACCACCAATAAATTATTTGAGCGACATTGAGTGGTGTTATGTCAGGGGTTGTTCTGGAACTCGCACCATTTCCCAATGTCTTTCTTTGTCTTACCATTGTCTTTCCTTGTTTCCAGTTTGGATTGGTTGTCCTGAAGCTTTCCATCATTACTCTGCCCTTTGTTCTATGGGTTGGGGCCGCCTTTTCCCTATTTCTGGTGTGTGGGGTTTGCAGAGCCAAACTACTACCTCTTCTATTTAATCTTATATCAATTTTGATAGTATATCAATAGGTCACACCCAAGGAAGAAATGTCCAGAAAATCCATTTATCTCTGAATGTATCTATGAAAATCGTTGCAGTACTTGAGCACCAGATGTCACTCAGAGTCTTTGATACCCATCTTGATGCGCAATGTATGGAAGACATTGGTGAACTCTGACGCTATTTGGTATCTTTCCTGCTGCATGGTGGTCCATCTTGTATAAAAGTCAACATAACTTCCAAAATGGTAGTATTGTTCCTTAATAACATCCTTGAAGGAACCCCAAATGGGTGCAACTACAAATAATGTAGATCCCTCTGTTTCTTTTTTCTCACAAAAAGTGTCCCACCAATTTTTTACACAAGGGATGGCCTTGAGGAGCACAAATGTAATATTTTCTCTATCAGAAAAGTTGTGAACAAAAAATACTCTTCTAAGAGGTTTAACCATTTATCTACAAGAATATGAGTACAATGAGGCTCCAGAGACCTTTTTACATAAAACATGAATGAAAAAAATGTATACATTCAAAAACCTAACCCCAGGAGATGAAGCGCCAAAAGTCATGTGGGCCCTGTTGGGTTAAGTTGCTACATCAACTTCCTGGGGTCGTAATTTTTGCATACAATCTTTGTTTTAGGCACACGATATCCTGTTGAAAAGGTATATACGAGGACTACACATTCTATTGTCACACTCTAATGTTTTAAACAATGTGACTATGACAGGCCCCAAAAACATTGTTTAAGGCCTCAAAACAACCTCGAAAGTTTAGGACTCAATAAACTAGAAAAAAATTGCAAAGATGAAAACTGAAATTGCCAAGATGAAATATGTATGTGAGCCAATTGGAACAGGTGGGTGGCCACCAATATCCACTTGGATCATTAACAAGGATCATTGATCAACGATAAACATTATGTTTTGAATAATGATATGGATTTGGAGGTGGCAAGGAAGTGAGGTGGTGGCCTAGACTGCAAAAACCTCAAGCAACATTATTGTGCAGTATCAGAGCGTGCCAAAATGGCCGCTAGAAATCTGTTATTTTTAATTTCTTTTTAAAGTATAACAATTCACAAAAATAAATTGCACATACCAGGGTAATAAAGAAATCAAATGGCTATATACCAATCAAAACATGTAATTTGTAAAATTTAGTAAATTGAAAAGTAAATTTGTTTTAAAAATAAATCCAGTTAATATGAAATATGAAGGGATATATCACGTTTTTTGGGATGAAAAACGCAACAAGTCCCTAGTTGGAGGCATGGACTAATAAACTACATTAAGGTATAATGTTCATAACAATTAAGATGAATATATAAAGTGTCATTTGTATTGGAATTTGATATAAAATATATTTATCATAAGACATCTTATCTATAAAATAAAATTAAGTTTTAAAATGGTTAATAAAAACAAATACTCATTATAAAAAACTTCTAATTACCTAGCGAAACTCCTCATCATTTTTATGAATAAATTGTTTTCCAATTCTTAATAAAAAGATTAAAAAAATTATTTTTCCATTTTAAATATAAAAATGAAAATGAGAAATGAAACTTGAATCATCATCATCTTGAAAATGAGAAATGAAACTTGAATCTTGAATGAAACATGAAACTTGAAATATGTGTGTGTGTGTGTTTGTGTCTAGTAAAAGTTTCCCCCAAATTTGCAAGAAACATCAAATTGGGAGCGACAATACTATATATTAAAAATTATATTGGAAAAAAATAAACAATACTACTCTTGTAATATGAACATACAATACCCCGGATGGGGTGCCACGTAGCTCAGGGGATGTCACATAGCCCCCATGCAATCCAAGCTATTAATATTGTCGGTCACCACCCCAAACCTCATTATTGGATGGAGGACAAACTTAAACACACTCAGAGGATGGAGGGATAACTCCCTCGCGCAGGTTTAATGGAGCCCTCAATGAGCCATGCCAGGGGGATGACGACTGGTATGGGAGGAGGCTGCGCAGTCATATCAGCTTCTCAGATATTAATCCAGGTTGGCCATGACATGTTACATTATGTTTCTTTGTTGCATCGAAGCTCCGCTCTGCTCAACTATCCAGATTTGTGCGCCCTCATTATCAGGTTTCTCTGGCCTCTTGGTTCTGTCATGCTGTGTGAGTGAGGGAAACCCAAGAGGGTACCCTCTTGGTACTGTTATGTCGTAAGGCATAGATGCCTTTGTGAATTAGAGGGAGCCTCCTCGACATCTTTGATTCAGCGAAACAAGGAGCCGAAGATGTCTCTAATGGCCTATGTGGAGGAGGAAATCCCGGAAGAACCAATTCAAATTCCACTAGAGTCCCTCCTCTAGACAATCTTGGACCAGGATAGACCCAACACTAGCCTTAACAATGGATACAGAGGCAATAATGGAGGCGGCTACTTGCAGCTTCCATATCGAATGCCGAGTGAATATCTTAATTCTAATTTCTTTGTATTCCCTGCAGCTTCCATATCGAATGACGAGTGAATATCTTAATTCTTTCTGCCTCCTTTGCTCTTGATTCTGCCACGAGGGAGACAAAGAGACGAAGCTCGCTATAGACTGCGAAGGAGTCCATTGTTTCCCCAATTTATTCCAGAAATTGTACTTCTGCTGAGGTTATACACAGGAGCCCGCCGTGAAGTTGGACAACAACTTTCTTGTACCAGTGGATGTGGCGAAATTTGAGTGGCCCGTATATATGGTGATTGCCAGATGCTGCTGATAGGTAAGTGTTCTAGACGTTGACCGTTAAAAACTACACCATGAATATAAAAGTAGCCTCTAAAGCGTGACCGCTAGTGTCGGTTACTCAGTAAGAGTTAACTTTGATTTAAAATTTTAAAATAAATCTCATCTATATATTAACGGCTTTTGTTCGACATTAAAAGAATATTAATAAAGTTAATACAAGATTTTGGAGTTTGATAAAAAATATCGATGATTTGTAGAACATAAAATTGTATTTAGTATGTAGATTTCGAAGGATTGTTATGATTATAAGAGTTGGAAATTTTATGATTTTGATACCCATGCTAACTTCAAACTCCTTGGAATATTAAAACTCTCCTTGGAATATTAAAAGTTTAATTATATTCATTTGATTTTAATGTTTGATTTTTTTGAAGAAAATATATGTTTTTAGTGATTAGATATTGAAATATTTTATTTATGACTGATATTAAGATATAGCTTTTGTTATTAATATTTTTGTAAGTGTCATATGTCAAATCCATGTTGAACATAGAATGAATTATACATCTTTCTCACATTTGCAGTAGAAAATATCTCTCTATGCAACAATGCATTAAAGATCACATCGTATTCAAATGATAAAGTTATATGATAGAAGTTACAAGAAATAAGCTTGTAAAGTGAAATGTGCACTAGTCTTCACAACAAGCTAGGATTATTGTGTGATTGTTGTGTTTTCCACGGTGTTCTTATGTATGTTAAAACATGAATAAAATGAAATACATATCAATATAATATCCACCAAAAAGTTTGCTTGGGAAGTAATAAGGGGACCTTGAGACCACAAGAGGGGAAGACAAAAATGGGTACATAGGCACTGATTTGACTTGACATTTGTACATTGGAGATGAAACCTTTCTTGCCCGTGACTCCTTACCAATCTTTCACATCTATCTTTGATTTGTGTTTTCCTTTGATATTTTCCAATGTGGGGGCCTTATAATGACTCTTGGCGAGTCTCCCCCCCACTACAATTCTTGGAAAACCTAAAGAGAGTAAAAAAGGCTACTATATCTTGGCACAAGGAACAAAAACAAAAGGAAAATCAGGTCCTTTAGGATATCGAAAAACAACAACATATCTAGATGAACCAAGAAGTGGACCACTCCTTCAATGAGGAACATAAATCCTAGATTCTATAATTAGAAAAACAAAAAAATAACATCCTTTTAGCCAAAGAAAAGGAATGGCACATAAAGAGCAGAGCACTCTAGCTCAAAGCGGGAGATGAAAATTCAAAGTTCTTTCACCATTTTGAAAATAGAAGAAAAATAAAAAAAACACAATCTGATCAATCCAAAGAGCATATGGATCGGTGGCCACAAAATTTGAGGAACTGGAAGATGAAGGCATATCTCATTTCCAAAACCTATTCAAGGTAGATCAAAGATTTACTATAGATACCATTCTAAGGGTTGCCAATATCTTCCCTAACTTTGTAAAGAAAGAATGGAATGAACAATTAATGACAGAAGTATTCAAAGAAGAGCTTCATAATATTTTACACAGCTTCCAAAAGGACAAAATCCCTTGGCCAAATGGATTCTCGACTGAATTCTACATTGGAAATTTCGATATCATAGGATATGATCTACTCAAAACCATTGAATACTCCAAATCCACAGGTAAAATATTGGGCTAGTTCAATTTTTCCATTATATCCCTCATCCCCAAAATTGATAATCCCTGACCTTTCATCCAATTTCACTCAATATCCCTTTGCAATAGTATATACAAAATAATTTCAAATATCATAGCATTTTTCTTAAAGGATATCCTTTCTACCAATATTTTAGGAGAATAGTTTGGATTTCTACAAGGAAAATATATCCACTAAACCATAGGGCTTGCCCAAGAAGGCTTACACTGTACACATGTTGGGAAGAAAAATACAATTGTATATAAAGTGGACCTGGAAAAAGAATTTGATCGAGCAAGTTGGACCTACATCAAACTTCTTCTCATACACCCAGGCTTCTCCCACTCCTTTGTCACCTGGATTCTCAACTGCATATCCAACACTTCCTTCGCCATTCTCATCAATGGATCTACTTTCCATTCTTTAAGGAAAAAAGAGGACTTAGAGAAAGATTCCCTATATCCCTCTTTTTCTTTTTATTGGTGACAAAAATCTTAAGAAGACTCATTACAAATAAAGTATCACAAGGTCTTTTGAAAGGCATACAAATATCCACAACATGCTACCTCACCCATCTTCTCTTTGTGAATGATATTCTCATTTTCTACAAAGACAAGCATATATATTTAGATATCGTAAAAAAATACTTGATGCATTTTGTCTCTCAAAAGGAATGCAAATAAATATGGGGAAGTCACCGCTTCTTGCTTGGGGACTAAATGACCAAGAAAAAAATATAGCCACAACGCTTCTTGACAATCAAATAGAAAACCCATCTAAGGGCCTAAAATATTTAGGCTTCACCATTAAGGAAAATGGGCATAAAAAGAAGGATTGGTCCCGGATGTGGAAAAAGTGGAGAACATGCTACATTATTGGTGTAATAGGTAGTTATATAGAGATGGAAGATTAGTCCTTATCAAGTTTTTCATTGAAGCAATTCTAGTCTATTGGACTTCACTAGCATGGGTTTTAAAAGAAGTGATGCATGGGATAAACCAAATGTTTCTATGTTTTCTGGGAAGGAATATTTTATACCCTTGATTTTATAATAATAATAAAAAAAACATTTCAAAGCTAAAGGAAAATGGAGGATGAGGCCTCAAATACATCACAATGTTTTCCAGATCCTTGGAAACAAAAAATGCTTGGAGTCTAGTGGAGGGAATAGGGTTGTGGAAAATAATCACCAAGGAAAAATACTTCCCTTCGATTTCCCTTATGGAATGGATACGCTCCACAAACAAATCCTTCCAGAAAGGCAATATTATCTAGAAAGACCTCATCAATTCTTTCCCTATCATCGACGATTGGCTCAACTGGAGAGTTGACAATGGATCCAACATTCTTATTCGCAAAGATCGTTAAATAGGCTACTCCAAAAAACACTTGATGCCAAAGGCCCTCATCAACTACCTCAACTAAATGGTATATTTCTATTTAAATCAGGTTGTCCATAGAGACTATATCACTGGAGCAACGAGATGGCTATCAAAAGAAGAATTGAATTTGGAGGATCCAATAATCCTTATTTGGATTGAATACACCCACACCTTAAATGTCTCCCTAATCTGTCTCTATCATTAGGACCAATTAATTTGGTCCTTCATTTCTGGTGGAAAATATTCCCCCAAACTTGGATACTTGGCCCAGTTTCAAGATGCAAATTTGGATCCCCTAGTGGGCAAGTCTCTTTGGAGGTTAAACAACCCCCCAAAATCAAAACCCTTTATGTGGCTTTTCCTACAAAATACAGAACCAACATGGAAAACCTCCAGAAGCGATCATTCATAGGCCCGAGAAGATGTTCCCTCTGCAAATATGAAGAAGAGACAAGCACCCACCTCTTTCTAAAGTGCATTTTTACAAAATCGGTTTAGGTGGAAATAAGTCAATCCTTGGGGCCCTATTTAAGCTAGAACGGGACTAACATCTCAGAAGCACTCCACAATTGGCTAGCAGATCAAGAAAATCAAACTTTCAAGGCACTCTCTCTCATGGACTGTTGGGGAATATAGTTAGATCGCAACCTTGCTATCTTTGACGATAAACCTGAAACTACATCCCTTATGGCCATCGTTTGTGTCAAAACATTTTCTTATTTTCCCAAAAAAATCACTCTTTCTACCACACCGAGGATCTCACAACCAATAGAAATAAATAAAGCTCTCCCTTGGTCCTTTTTTGAGGGGGGCATGCAAGGCACTCCCTCTACAGGAGGTGCAAGAGGAATCATTCATTTCTTAGAAAACCCCTCCTACAGTGAGCTAATTATCCTCTATCTTTCTATTACTTCTTTCCCTTGAAAAAAAATCAAGCAACTAAACATTTATGGAGACTTGATGTTTACAATAGAAATCATGAATGGAACAAACATTCTCAGATCCTACTCACTACTTCCAATTTTTGAGCAAATAAGAAGATTCTCTATTGATTTCTCTCATATTACTTTTACACATGTTTACAAGAACCATAAAAAAGCACTGGACCAGCTCTCCAAAACTTGCCTCAACTTGGATAAAGGATGCCGGAAGATCAAAGAAAAAGGCCCGAATGTCCCTGAAAAATTTCTTCACAACCCTTGGTTTGCTCTCTGATTAAGATTGCACAGATATTTTTTTATGTTTTTTATCATGACCAACTTAAAAAGTCATGTAAATATATGGGATATATGTAAATTTTTTGAAGTATTAGTTCTGATATCTAAAAAAGTATTAACAGATCAACTTTATCATAGACGGTTGGCACCGCTCCTCACCTTTTGTGGAATATCTAAACATATTAACAATTTAATACTGACTGCCCCCTCTCCAATTTAAGGAATTCCCATGGCATATATTGATGCAATATTGTTTTCTCATAAATAAAATTACTTTTTTTTTCCTTACAATATATATAAATATATATATTCTATTATATATATAATTCATATATCTATAATTTATAATGAAAATAAATAATAATAAAAATTAAAATTATATTAATTATATATATATATATATATATATATATATATATATATATATATATATATATATATATTGGCTTAAGGGAGGAAACGTGGGTCTTTGCATGAAATCCACATGTTTCTCCCTTAAAAAAAAATTCCAAAAAAATGAGTGACTCCCCGAGGCTCTGTCCCCGGCTCATTTCACTAACTTCTCGAGGGTTCAAGGGGGAAACCTTGGCTCCATGGTCCACTGCCTAGAGGGCATGGCCATGGCCGCTAGGCTGACCTTATCCTTTTTCTATTTTTTTTTTCACTTTTTTCAACATTTTGTCTTAGTCGAGATGCATAAGAGTTTAGGGGTAAAATCATGAATGTGAGTGTCTATTTTGTTTGTATTTTTGAGAAATATATATATATATATATATATATATATATATATATATATATATATATATATATATATATTATTCAACTTTCTGTAAAGAAAAGTATTTTTATTTATTTAAAATTTCATTTTATAGTAAAAACAAAACTTGTTAAGAATTTTGTTACCTTTCTATTAACTATTTTTCAATTTTTTTTTATTGAAATATAATATGTCAACTTAAAAATTGTTTGAAAATATGTTCTTTAAAAATGAAGAGATTGATAATGTTTTTCTTTTCAACAATATATCTATTATTAAACTTTTGTTTTTAACAAATGAAATATACTACAACAATCTAAACTCTATTTTATGCTGAATGTAGTTTTGAATCTAATAAATTCATCTTAGATGAAGTGGCTCTAGTTTTATCTCATACTGCTTATACTCCTATCTAGGGGTGGTGGTTCTAGTTTTTGCATGCAACTATTTTTTGGAAGATTCTAGATTTTTTGTTAGTCTACTGGCGGTGGTGAGCTTGGTTTCCAAACACGCTCCGACAAGGTTTTGATTCTTGTTGTCCACATTTCTCTGCAGGGAGGGAGAAAGGAAAGGGTTGGCCACATGGCCACCCTCCCTTCTTTTCTTTATTGGCTAGAGTGCCCTATCGACCAGCCTAGAACGATCTGACTGATCTTCCATTCCTGCGGCCAAGGTTGATGAGTATTCATTTCGGGTTTGTGTTTAAATGATTTCCTGTGCTCCTCTTTTTTTTTTTGTCTCCGAGCCACTGGTGGTAACCTCGCAGCCCGACCATGGCCACTCTGGTTGTCTTGTGGCCATATCCGCCATGGTCAACCCTTTTAAGCTTGACCATAGCCTCCATTCCACGCGACCCCACCCTGGACGAAACCATGGCGTCTTCCCGTGCATTTACCACAACCTAGAATTTAAGAGCTTTATTTAAATGTTAAATACATACTAGCACAGCCACATAATTGTGGCTGATCAATGCCGAAAGGCTGATAAGATGAAAAAAATCCTTAAAAGAATATATTAAATTTTATTATTGATTAACAAATAAACAGTTGAGCTTCATTTATTTGGTGTTAATATTTTAATTTATGTTAATCACTTACTTGGCAATCAGATAGCTATCAAAGTAATTTTTAAATATGATTAGGTAAATGTAAAAAAGTAAACACATAAACGAATGTCTTTATAATAGCTAGGAAGTTAATGATTGAAATCACAGCCATTTATTTTGTGTGACTACTAAGAATATTTCAGCCATATTTAATCATGTCCATAGAAAACTTATTAAACACTAAACCCCTATTAAATCTGTCCATTGTCAATAGGTGTATGCCTTTCAACGTAATTATATTATATTATATATACATATAATTTATAACATAATATGAATTATATATGTTATTATATACATGTCATATATTGTTCTTTCTCACACATATATATATCTGAGGAATTTGTTATAACCCTTTTTATACATATTCTAGTTTATTTTATATAAATTTGTTTTTATATTTATATAAAATAAACTAGAATATATATTTTATTGTATGACATATTTACATAGCTCTTTTGTTGAAATTATAGTATTTTTCATGTCAATTTATTTTTTGGTTTGTCTATGTTCCTTGTAAGTGAGAAGGGAA
Organism: Picea engelmannii; assembly: GCA_009831015.1. NCBI lineage: Eukaryota > Viridiplantae > Streptophyta > Pinopsida > Pinales > Pinaceae > Picea > Picea engelmannii. Next base: position 179,399 of record ML781865.1, on the reverse strand, counting down.
ATTGGTGGTTAGAACAAGTTGAATGGGATGGCTCAACAGCGTGGACTTAAATCTGGATTCGGATCTTGCAAATGAATGGGATGGTTACACTCGCCTATTGACCGAAGCCGACATCTGTTTACAGGACCGCACTGACACCTTTTTATGGACGGAAGGGGACCGATCCGGCCACCTTACAGCAAAAAACGTGTATAGCGCTTTAGCAAACAAGTGCTGGAACAACACAGCGGATCGATGGTGTCTTAAAATTTGGAAAGGCGACTGCACACTAAAAATAAAACTATTTGCTTGGCTCATGTTTAAAAACAAGCTTTTGATGTGGCCGAATCTTCAGTCCAGGGGCTGGGTGGGTCCCGACGTTTGCATCCTTTGCAAATCACAAAACGAATCAATTTCACATGTTTTTATTAACTGTATTTTCTTCAGAGCGGTGTGGCAGCTCATCACACCTGCACTTTCGCCTTGATCTTTTTGGGACGGCCCAAACGTCACCTCTTGCTTCCAGAACTGGTTAAAGGTTTCCACGAACCCTCCACTGTTGCCTATTTCACTCTGCTGGCAGGTATGGAAGACAAGGAATGAGGCCATTTTCGAAGAAAAATCACCATCAGTGCATAAAGTTGTGAATTACATCATCGCTGAGCTGACCTCCAACAGATTGCAGACTTCATTTACTTCACTCAACAGGCCTACCTTTACAGTTCCTCTGGATAGAATTGTGGCCTGGTTTGACGGAGCGGCGCAACAAAGAGGCTCTCTCTGTGGGGCGGGAGGGAAACTTGTTATAAATTCACATACTTGTTTCCGGTGGACACTTAATTGTGGTATTGGTTCCAATATGAAGGCCGAGCTACTAGGAGCGTGGGCGTCTCTTATCCTGGCTAGTCGTCTTCATGTCAACGATCTTCTACTTCTTGGCGACTCCAAAATTACCATTGATTGGTTGATCGGGCGAGTATATTTCCAGGTTGCTGACCTTGAATGCTGGAAGGAGAGAACTCGTGCTGCAACCAAACTTGTAAAAAATCTCACCTACTCTCATATTTACAGAGAACAAAACCATGAGGTGGACATACTCTCCAAAAAAGCCCTACACTTGCCTCCGGGTCACATTCGCTATACTAGGTGGGAAGATGGCAATGAAGGACATACTTCATTGATAAATCTTTGATCGAGCTATCTGTTTTTGGGCTGCTGATTACATGGGACAGACATTGGACACAGCTGTCTTGCTTCTCAAAGATCTTGTATGGACTGATAGACTGTCATGCATTTAAGCCTTCCTTGTTTTCCTTGTATGGTCATTTTCTCCGCATATCGTGCTTTGTACAATCTTATACTCTTCTGAATATAAAGCGTATTTTTTTCGTTGAAAAAAAAAGTGAGAAGGGAAATTGGTGGTTAGAACAAATTGAACATGTTGACCAGGCTAGACAATGTGCAATATTTTTGTCCTGTTAAGCATTCTCTCTATATTTGGGTGTATGGTCTAATACAAAGAGTTTTAATAAAAATTGTTTATCTACTATTTAAATTTATGGGTTGTTGTTGGAACAACATCTCTAAATCTTCATTTTTAAGGGTGGGTAGGCTCTGGTCCAAGTTTTGAAACATGTCTCTGATACTATATGTGAGGCCCTAAGCCTCTGAATATGACTAAATAATGTAAATAACATTTTTCTATAATAAAACTAAGTTTTGAATATATGAAAGTTTTGAATATATGAAAATTTTGAATATATGAAATTTCATCACAATAATTTAGTTTAGATTTTTCTTTTTCATGTAAAGTAAATTTATCCACATTAAGATTAAGATGGTAAAATACCTCTCCAAAAAGTTTGCATGACTCTCTTGATGCTTGTTTGTTGTATGTTTTCCACTGCGCCAAATTGAATGTTTTCCTCCCAACTAGCTAGGAACAACCTCTTCGGTTCCCTACCTCCAAATATTCTTGAAGTTTCCTAACCCCAAACCTAAAATTCCCAGCAACTAGTTCAATCTTGTATGAGTCAAATTTTCAGAATATCAACATTTAATTCTCTCCCAAAATTAATGCTCATTTTCTCTCCACTAGAAACACCCCCTCTAACATGAAACCCCTTCCCTTATTCCCCATCCACCACTTTTCTCTCTTGACATGCCTTATCCCTCCTTAAATTGCATTCCTCCCTCATAAATTATCTATCTAATGTTGTTCGTTCCAACCATACGCAATCACAGCTGTTCCAATAAAAATTTTTATTTAATTTATTGAATTATATTATTTAATTCATTAATTAAATCATAATCAAATTTAATTAATTAATATAATTTACTTAATTACATTAATAAGTTTAATTGTTTTAATTAAAGTTATTACATTAATAAATTTAATTACATTAATTTTTTTTTGTTAATTAAATTTATTTGGGGTGTTACAGTCTAATCTCTTAATAATAAAATTATGCATTATATTATTATGAAAAACCATATACACATTAATTTATTATGAAAAACCATATACACATTAATTTAGATTGTATTATTGTTGAAATCAATATATTAAATTATTTACTAATATATTATTGATAAAATCAATACATCAAAATGTTTTATATTATATCATGTTAAAATAATAATTGTATTCATTTTTAAACTGTTTTTATTGTATTATTGTTAAAATGAATTCATTGTTTCAACAATACATTGAAGCATATATATAT
>ML781865.1:164311-176418 GCA_009831015.1 Picea engelmannii | reverse complement strand
TTATATGGAATTATTCAAAAAAAAAAAAAAAAAGGAAGATTAACATATGGTCAAAAAGTCATAAGAAAAAGCTAAAAGTTAGGTTTTTTTTAGTTATTATTCAATCATGGACCACTTAGTTATTCTTAGGAGCATCTCAAAGAAATGTCATAATAATAAAATCAATCTTTTGTGTTTCTTTATTGACTTTAGCAAATTCTTAGAAATGACTTTTGAAATAGATTAGAAGAGATAAAAGGTTCATTTTGAGTTGAGAGTAGTTACAATTGTATGAAAATGCTACTATTCTTTTCATAGACATTGAGGGTTCTTCACAAGAAATTGATTGTAATATAGGAGTTAAACACGCTTGTCCGCCTACATTTTTTTTGCATTTCCATTGAAAATTTAAAGACATGTTTGGAAGGTGTCGGTATTGCTGGCACTACTTTAGCTAGAACTTCTTCTTTATGCTGATAATATTGTTCTTATGGAAACATGTTCCTTTGATCTCGAGAAACAACTAAGAATTCTCACTAATTTTTGTTCTATCATAGGTATTCTTTATGCTGATAATATTGTTCTTATGGAAACATGTTCCTTTGATCTCGAGAAACAACTAAGAATTCTCACTAATTTTTGTTCTATCATAGGTATGATAGTAAACACGGACAAAACAAAGGTTATGATCATCAAATTCAAAAATATAATTATGTTAATTTTGTGTATGACAATAACAACTTATAGGAAGTTAATATTAAGAATATCTTGAAGTCAACCTTCATCACAAGCTTAACCATAACTATAGCAATGACAAAATCTTTAATGGAGGGTGGAAATATTATTTTGGTCTTGAAAACCTCTATAAAAACAATAGACTTCTATTTATAGGAAAAATAATATTTGTGATTATCATAACTCTTTTTATCTTATATGGATGTGAGGTTTTGGGGATGCAACACCTTTAGAGAATCATGGAGAAAAATTGAGCAAATCCAAAATAGTTTTATAATTTATAATCTTAAAATTAAAAACAATACATCATATCCTATCTCCTTACAAGTTGGTCTTTCCCCCATTGAGGGTATAGGTATGATTAAGTACCTAATGTACAAGCACAAGAAAAGTAACATGAATGCCAAGAGGCTTCAACTCCCGTAAAAGTATATTTGTGTTATAGCTAGCTTAAAGAAGAAAATCAATATTGTTAAAATAATAATGAACTTTCACAATCCACATACTGAAAATAATGCAGGTAATCCCTTAAACATCAATGAAATGAAGTCTCTAATCTTTAAGCATATAAATAAAACTGTAAGACAAATCAATTAATTTCTTCGATCATTTTTCTTAAAATTGAATAACAAAAGTCATTCTTAATATTATATCATGTAGATTAAATAATCTTCAATACTATACTCTTTATCATTAATCAATAATAATATATATATTAATTTTATATTTTACTAATATTTTATATTAGTGGGCCTAGTAGTTAAGAACATGTGTTTACTTTAGTAGTTAAATGACTCTATAGACAAGGTCCTTGTCCCACAAACAAGAGGGTCTCTCATACACCAATTTGGTGTCCGTGACCTTAAAATTAGATTATTATTATTATTATTATTATTATATCTAATTTAATAATTAATTATTTTCTTTTATGTATAATTTACCAATTTTTTTATTAAAAAGTATAACAATATTAATATTACTTAGCAATCAATTTTTTGATTTTAAATATTTGTATTGTTTTGTATTATGTGAGATAAATTAGACTCCAAAATAAAGAATTGGGTTTTATATTGGGTAAAACATTGACCTTAAAAATATATTATTATTATTATTATTATTATTAAAGAGGAATAAATGAATTAATTCAAAAAATATGTAATAGTCATAAGAATCATTTTTTGGCTTCAAAACTTGTTCCAAGTATCAAAAGTCTCCAATTGGTTGAGAATGGGTTGTGGAAACTTAAGATCTTTTCCAGAGACTAAACTTCAAGGAAATGGGTACTTGACAATTAGTTTCCAATATAGATACCTTTAAATTAAAATTCTATTTTTGGTATTAATAAGTACCAATTTTCAATTTTATTAAATTAAAATGTAAATATGTTTATCTAATTATTACAAACACCTAATTTATCAAAAATGTTTTTAATATATTTATTCAAAATATCACTATAAAACAAAGAGCCTGTCCATGGCAAGAATTTGCTCCACTATGTTGTAGTTGTCAATCAACCATGTCATTGATTTTTATTATATGTTCATATTAAGAGAGTAGTAATATTTAGATTTTTTCCAATAAAAACTAGAACAATAGTTCAAATTTACAAAAGGTGTTAGAAGTTTATATATGTAAAGTTTAATTTTAAAAAGATGTTAAACTTACTTTTATTTATATATATATATATATATATATATATATATATATATATATATATATATATATATATTCTAGTTGAGTATTTATGGATATTAAAGTTTAAGTGTTTTAATAACATAAAATAAATTAGTAATTTCAATATTTTTTTTGTTAGTAAGTGGTTTTTTTTTTATTAAAAATAAAATGTAAAGAAAATCATGGCTTGTAGAGATTGCCTTAGCAAGTTACTATCCAAAACTTAATATCTAAAGAGCTTGTTGTCCTCCAAAGGAAAACTAGGAAACTAGGTCATATTAAACTGTATTAAAAAAGAAAACTTGAAAATTCCCTCTCACTATCACTAGTTTCAATATCTAATCTAGAGAAATGAAAAATGGTGAAACAATTTCAAAGAGAAAGCTAAAAGTGGTAGAACCCATCTTCATCATCAAGTTGGTGGAGCTGGAGGGAAAGTCTACAAGAAGCCATTGCCCATATAACCTGGAGTAAGCATTTAAGAAGTGGAGGTAGGACAGTCCGAGATCACTTGAAAGATTCCTCCCTGCTTCTTGACCAACCAAGAAACCAATGAGTAAAAGCTTGTTTTTCCTTTCCAAAGAATCTATTATGAGCCTAATTTTTTTGAATTCTGGGTATTTGGCCAGCATTGTCTGTACCACTAAAACTTTTGCATATCAATACAACTCCACGGTTCTGAAAAAAAATGTATCTCTTATTATATTGGATCATAGATCAAGGACAAAAGGGGTTACTTCCTTGTCGACCTATTGTTCTTCATTATAATCCCTAGCCACCTTCACATCCTCATTGATTGTCTTCATGAAAGCTTGGGAGTCATTGGAAACTATAATTTCTTGTTGCGACATAGAGCCATGTTAGGAGTGTGAATGAAACCACCAAACCAACCACTCAGCCATCAATATTAATATCGTAGAACCGAATTGACACACATAGAACCCGAGTGTAAACTCCCATGCAAGCCTGATAAGGAGTGATTTTCCCATCATGTTTTCCACAATCAAATTAGAAAGAGGAGAATTCATTCCATTGGGGGGAATTGAGTCCTCTATAGGGATTAGGCTCTATAGGAATTAGGGAGTAAAGCTTCTAGGGCATGGGCCTCTGCAAGAGATAACTCTTCAACTCCTCATCTATCACACTAAGCACCAGGGAAGAAGCACCCCCTACGTGAAAAAGCACCCCCCAGGTGAAAGTAATTTTGATATACCAAAAATAAAATTTAATATATTAATATAATAAAGTTTAATATACTATATAGCAATTCAAGTACTAATTGAATTGGCAATTTGATTAAAATAAAATTTTAAATGTATCATTATGTAGATACATTGTAATTTAAAATATTTTTTTAATATATAATATTGTGACACTAATATCCAAATTCTCAATTTTCCAGTTTTCTAGAAACTCATGCAATATAAATAATAAATAATAATTTATTTAGTATTCAAATTTTAATTGTTATTTAATTAATTAAAAATATATCATATTTAAAATATATTTTTTATTTGGTTATTTTTTAATTTTAATTATTAATTAGAAAATTATTTAATTTTATTTAATCATCTAAAAATTATAATTAAAATTATTAAAATTTCAATTACCGAAATTTAGATTTATAAAATCATAAATGCGATTGAATTTAATAAACTGACTAAGTCATAAATGGGTTTTAATAAGCCTTCACTCTAGCATATAAACCTTCAGTTTTACATAATGACCAATAAACTGCATTAAATATAATGTTTATAACAATTAAAACTAATGTATAGATTTCTATTTTTATTAATTAATAAAAGAAATAATTTTTTTTCCAATATAAAATTAGCTCAAAATTATATTAATATATAATTTTTTTTTGCAAGGATTCTTATCAAACTTTATCTATGCTGATCCAACTAATACTATTTTATCACATATCAAATAGGCTTCATCTGAACACTAATATATCTCAAATACCATCCAAAAAAAATCTTTACAAAAAACACTATATCATAATAAGTGCTAAATATTAAAAATTTTATCTCCTCAAAAAATATCAAAAAACCCTAAAACCATGATCCAACACTCTAAATAACTCATAAACAAGAGGAATTAAAAAAGCTTTAAATGAAATAGTTGCAAAGCCGTTTATCCTTATCTTATATATATTTTAAATGGAGTGCATTTGCCAAAATAACATCACCCAAAATATATTAGTATTAAAGTGATAAATAATTAAAATAATTATTTATTAATATTTTTAATCAATATCAATATCCCCGAGTGTATATCCGGTAGGTGCAGGTGCAAATTTCAAGGAATATAGTAAAAATATAATGATAAATTTTTATTTTTTTTTACCACCAAAGGAATATAATGAAAGTATGTAGACAAACCCCTAGAAGTCTGACTGAACTATCCACTTGGAACTATGACAGTCATATCAAACTCAATATATAAATAATTAAATTCAGATCATTTACAACAGCAATAGCAATGAGACTTCTGAAATCTTATAAAGAAGTCAGTTGAATTGGAAAATATCTCTCTATGCAACAATGCATTAAAGATCACATCGTATTCAAATGATAAAGTTATATAATAGAAGTTACAAGAAATACGCTTGTAAAGTGAAATGTGCACTAGTCTTCACAACAAGCTAGGATTATTGTGTGATTGTTGTGTTTTCCACGGTGTTCTTATGTATGTTAAAACATGAATAAAAGGAAATACATATCAATATAATATCCACCAAAAAGTTTGCTTGGGAAGTAATAAGGGGAACCTGAGACCACAAGAGGGGAAGACAAAAATGGGTGCATAGGCACTGATTTGACTTGACATTTGTACAATGGAGATGAAACCTTTCTTGCCCGTGACTCCTTACCAATCTTTCACATCTATCTTTGACTTGTGTTTTCTTTTGATATTTTCCAATGTGGGTGCCTTACAATGACTCTTGGGGAGTCTCCCCCAACTACAATTCTTGGAAAACCTAAAGAGAGTAAAAAATGCTCTATAGCTTGGCACAAGGAACAAAAACAAAAGGAAAATCAAGTCTTTTAGGATATCGAAAAACAACAACATATCTAGATGAACCAAGAAGTGGACCACTCCTTCAATGAGGAACATAAATCCTAGATTCTACAATTAGAAAAACAAAAAAATAACATCCTTTTAGCCAAAGAAAAGGAATGGCACATAAAGAGCAGAGCACTCTAGCTTAAAGCGGGAGATGAAAATTCAAAGTTCTTTCACCATTTTGAAAATAGAAGAAAAATTAAAAAAACACAATCTGATCAATCCAAAAAGCATATGGATCGGTGGCCACAAAATTTGAGGAACTCGAAGATGAAGGCATATCTCGTTTCCAAAACCTATTCAAAGTAGATCAAAGATTTACTATAGATACCATTCTAAGGGTTGACAATATCTTCCCTAACTTTGTAAAGAAAGAATGGAATGAACAATTAATGACAGAAGTATCCAAAGAAGAGCTTCACAATATTTTACACAACTTCCAAAAGGACAAAATCCCTTGGCCAAATGGATTCTCGACTGAATTCTACATTGGAAATTTCGATATTATATGATATGATCTACTCAAAACCATTGAATACTCCAAATCCACAGGTAAAATATTGGGCTAGTTCAATTACTCCTTTATATCCCTCATCCCCAAAATTGATAATCCCCGACCTTTCATCCAATTTCACTCAATATCCCTTTGCAATAGTATATACAAAATAATTTCAAATATCATAGCATTTTTCTTAAAGGATATCCTTTCTACCAATATTTCATGAGAATAGTTTGGATTTCTACAAGGAAAATATATCCACCAAACCATAGGGCTTGCCCAAGAAGGCTTACACTGTACACATGTTGGGAAGAAAAATACGATTGTATATAAGGAAGAAAAATACGATTGTATATAAAGTGGACCTGGAAAAAGAATTTGATCGAGTAAGTTGGACCTACATCAGACTTCTTCCATACACCCAGGCTTCTCCCACTCCTTTGTCACCTGGATTCTCAAGTGCATATCCAACACTTCCTTCGCCATTCTCATCAATGGATCTACTTTTCCATTCTTTAAGGAAAAAAGAGGACTTCGAGAAAGATTCCCTATATCCCTCTTTTTCTTTTTATTGGTGGCAGAAATCTTAAAAAGACTCATTACAAATAAAGTATCACAAGGTCTTTTGAAAGGCATACAAATATCCACAACATGCTACTTCACCCATCTTCTCTTTGTGAATGATATTCTTATTTTCTACGAAGACAAGCATATATATTTAGATATCGTAAAAAAAAATACTTATGCCTTTTTTCTCTCAAAAGGAATGCAAATAAATTTGGGGAAGTCATCGCTTCTTGCTTAGGGACTAAATGACCAAGAAAAAAATATAGCCACAACGTTTCTTGACAATCAAATAGAAAGCCCATCTAAGGGCCTAAAATATTTAGGCTTCACCATTAAGGAAAATGGGCATAAAAAGAAGGATTGGTCCCGGATTCTGGAAAAAGTGGAAAAAAAAGGCTACATTATTGGTGTAATAGGTAGTTATATAGAGATGGAAGATTAGTCCTTATCAAGTCTTTCATTGAAGCAATTTTAGTCTATTGGACTTCACTAGCATGGACTTCACTAGCATGGGTCTCAAAAGAAGTGATGCATGGGATAAACTAAATGTCTCTATGTTTTCTATGGTTTGGGAAGGAATATTCTATACCCTTAATTTTATAATAATAAAAAAAAACATTTAAATTCAAAGGAAAATGGAGGATGAGGCCTCAAATACATCACAATGTTTTCCAGATCCTTGGAAACAAAAAATGCTTGGAGTCTAGTGGAAGGAATAGGGTTATGGAAAATAATCCTGAAGGAAAAATACTTCCCTTCGATTTCCCTTATGGAATGGATACGCTCCACAAACAAATCCTTCCAGAAAGGCACTATTATCTAGAAAGACCTCATCAATTCTTTCCCTATCATCGACGATTGGCTCAGCTGGAGAGTTGATAATGGATCCAACATTCTTATTCGGAAAGATCGTTAGATAGGCTACTCCAAAAAACACTTGATGCCAGAGGCCCTCATCAACTACCTCAACTAAATGGGATATTTCTATTTAAATCAGGTTGTCCATAGAGACTATATCACTGGAGCAACGAGATGGCTATCAGAAGAAGAATTGAATTTGGAGGATCCAATGATCCTTATTTGGACTGAATACACCCACACCTTAAATGTCTCCCTAGTCTGTCTCTCTGATCATTAGGACCAATTAATTTGGTCCTTCATTTCTGGTGGAAAATATTCCCCCAAACTTGGATACTTGGGCCAGTTTCAAGATGCAAATTTGGATCCCCTAGTAGGCAAGTCTGTTTGGAGGTTAAACAAGCCCCAAAATCAAAACCCTTTATGTGGCTTCTCCTACAAAATACAGAACCAACATGGAAAACCTCCAGAAGCGATCATTCATAGGCCCGAGCAGATGTTCCCTCTGCAAATATGAAGAAGAGACAAGCACCCACCTCTTTCTAAAGTGCACTTTTACAAAATTGGTTTAGGTGGAAATAAGTCAATCCTTGGGGCCCTATTTAAGCTAGAACGGGACTAACATCTCGGAAGCACTCCACAATTGGCTGGCAGATCAACAAAATCAAACTTTCAAGGTGCTCTCTTTCATGGACTGTCGGGGAATATAGTTAGATCACAACCTTGCTATCTTTGACGATAAACCTGAAACTACATCCCTTATGGCCATCGTTTGTGTCAAAACATTCTCTTATTTTCCCAAAAAAATCACTCTTTCTACCACACCGAGGATCTCACAGCCACTAGAAATAAATAAAGCTCTCCCTTGATCCTTTTTTGAGGGGGGCACGCAAGGCACTCCCTCTACAGGAGGTGCAAGAGGAATCATTCATTTCTTAGAAAACCAACCCCTCCTACAGTGAGCTAATTATCCTCCATCTTCTATTACTTCTTTCCCTTGAAAAAAAATCAGGCAACTAAACATTTATGGAGACTTGATGTTTACAATAGAAATCATGAATGAAACCAACATTCTTAGATCCTACTCACTACTTCCAATTTTTGAGTAAATAAGAAGATTCTCTGTTGATTTCTCTCATATTACTTTTACACATGTTTACAAGAATCATAAAAAAAACAGTGGACCAGCTCTCCAAAACTTACCTCAACTTGGATAAAGGATGCCGGAAGATCAAAGAAAAAGGCCGGATGACCCTGCAAAATTTCTTCACAACCCTTGGTTTGCTCTCTGATTAAGATTGCACAGATCTTTTTTGATGTTTTTTTATCATGATCAACTTAAAAAGCCATGTAAATATATGGGATATATGTAAACTTTTTTGAAGTATTAGTTCGGATATCTAAAAATGTATTAACAGATCATAGACGGTTGGCACCGCTCCTCACCTTTTGTGAAATATGTAAACATATTAACAATTTAATACTGACTGCCCTCTACAATTGAAGGAATTCCCATGGCATATATTGATGCAATATTGTTTTCTCATAAATAAAATTATTTGTTTTTTTCCTTAGAATATATATAGATATAATGTATATATTTATAATTTATAATAAAAATAGATAATAATAAAAATTTAAATTTAAATTAAATTTAGATTACATTAATTATATTATATATATATATATATATATATATATATATATATATATTAATCTTAATTAACTTAGCCCAGGAAACGTGGGTCTTTGCATAAGGTCCACATGTCTCTCCCTTAAAAAAAAAATCCAAAAAAATGAGTGACTCTCCGAGGCTCTCTTGCCGGCTCATTTCACTTCACACCAGTTCGTTTTGCTCTGCACAACTTCTCGAGGGTTCAAGGGGGGAAACCTTGGCTCCATGGTCGACTGCCTAGAGGGCATGGCCATGGCCGCTAGGCCGACCCTATCCTTTTTCTATCTTTTTTTCTCACTTTGTACAACATTTTGTCTCAGTGGTGATACATATTTTAGTGTGAGGGCTTAGGGGTAAAATCATGAATGCGAGTGTTTATTTTGCTTGTTTTTTTAAAAAAATATATATATTTTCATAAACTATTCAAGTTTAGATAAAAAAAAGTATTTTTATTTATTTAGAATTTCAGTTTATAATAAAAACAAAATTTGTCGAAAATTTTGTTACAAACAAAATAAGCTGCAACAAGCTACAGAAACTCTATTTTATGCTAACTGTAGTTTTGAATCTAATGAATTCATCTCGGATAAAGTGGCTCTAGTTTTATCTCATACTGCTTATACTCCTATCGGATATAAAGTGCTGGTTCTACTTTCTTTCTTTTCTTTTTTTTAGTTTGTTTGAAGATTCTAGTTATTTTGTTAGTCTATTGGCGGTGGTGAGCTTGGTTTCCAAACACGCTCAGACGAGATTTTGATTCTTGTCGTCCACATTTCTCTGCAGGGAGGGAGAAAGGAAAGGGTTGGCCACATCACCCTCTCTTCCTTTCTTTATTGGGTAGAGTGCCCTATCGACCAGCCTAGAACGATCTGACTGATCTTCCATTCCTGCGGCCAAGGTTGATGAGTATACATTTCGGGTTTGTGTTTAATTGATTTCCTGTGCTCCTCTTCTTTTTGTCTCCGAGCCACTGGTAGTAACCTCGCAGCCCGACCATGGCCACTCTGGTTGGCTTGCGGCCATATCCGCCATGGTCAACCCTTTTAAGCTTGACCATAGCCTCCATTCCACGCGGCCCCACCCTGGGCTAAACCATGGCGTCCGCCCGTGCATTTACCACAACCTAGAATTTAAGAGCTTTATTTAAATGTTAAATACATATTATATTATATATACATATAATTTTTTATCATAATATTCATATTATATAACATAATATAAATTATATATGTTATTAAATACATGTCATATATTGTTCTTTCTCTCACACATATATATCTGAATAATTTGTTATAACCTCTTTTATAAATATTCTAGTTTATTTTATATAAATTTGTTTTTATACTTATATAAAATAAACTAGAATATTGAAATTATAGTATTTTTCATGTTAATATTTTTTTTGGTTTGTCTATGTTCTTTGTAAGTGAAAAGGGAAATTGGTGGTATGAACAAGTTGAACATGTTGACCAGGCTAGACAATGTGCAATATTTTTGTTCTGCTAAGCATTCTCTCTATATTTGGGTGTATGGTCTAATGCAAAGCGTAAACGTGTCATGTGAGGTCCTAACTTTTAGGGCCTCTGAGTAATGTAAATAACACTTTTCTATAATAAAACTAAGTTTTGAATATATGAAAGTTTTGAATATATGAAAATTTTGAATGTATGAAATTTCATCACAACAACTTAGTTTAGATTTTTCTTTTTTATGTAAAGTAACAACCTTGTAAATTGACAACATAGTTGACAATATAACTTAATGATTTATCCACACATATATTGAGATTAAGATGGTAAAATACCTCTCCAAAAAGTTTGCATAACTCTCTTGATGCTTGTTTGTTGTTTGTTTTCCACTGCGTGAAATTGAATGTTTTCCTCCCAACTAGCTAAGAACAATCTCTTCGGTTCCCTACCTCCAAAAATTCTTGGGGTTTCCTAACCCCAAGCCCAAAATTCCCAACAACTTGTCCAATCTTGTATGAGTCAAATTTTCAAAATGTCACCATTTAATTCTCTCCCAAAATTAATGCTCCTTTTCTCTCCACTAAAAGCACCCCCCTCTAACATGAAACCCCTTCCCTTATTCCCCATCCACCACTTTCCTCTCCTGACATGCCTTATCCCTCCTTAACTTGCATTCCTCCCTCATAAATTATCTATCCAATGTTGTTCGTTCCAACCATACGCAATCACAACCGTTCCAATAAAAAAAATTATTTCATTTATTGAATTATATTATTTAGTTTATTAATTAAATCATAATCAAATCTAATTAATTAATCTAATTTACTTAATTACATTAATAAGTTTAATTTCTCTAATTAAAGTCATTACATTAATTATTTTTTGTTAATTAAATCTATTTAGGGTGTTACAGTCTAGAGTCTCTTAATAATAAAATTATGCATTATATTATTGTGAAAAACAACATATACATTAATTTAGATTGTATTATTGTTGAAATCAATGTATTAAATTATTTATTAATATATTATTGTTAAAATCAATGCATCAAAATGTTTTATATAATAATAATAATAATAATAATATATTTTTAAGGTCACGGCCAAGCCAACACACCAAATTGGTGTATGAGACCCCCTTGTTTGTGGGACAAGGGACCCCCCTCCACTCAATGATTTGACTGGTAAAGTCTACAAAGGTATACATACCCTACCCCCTCTGGATTTGAACCTGTGCCCTCTTAAGAGGAAACACATATTCTTAACCATTAGACCTATTCAAACTGTATATATCATGTTAAAATCAATAAATTAAACTATTTTTATTGTATTCATTTTTAAACTTGTTAAAATGACTACATTATTTCAACAATACATTAAATACATTAAAGCATTTTTTAAAATTAATATATGTCAATATATTTTAATAATAATATATATATTGATGGTTTTGCAGTCATTAATATTTTTGCTTAATTCCTGGATATAACTTTGTGACCATTATACTCAATATCAAACACATCATTAACTCTTTATATATATATATATATATATATATATATATATATATATATATATATATA
>ML781865.1:150349-164060 GCA_009831015.1 Picea engelmannii | reverse complement strand
ATGAAGAAAAAGCTAAAAGTTAGATTTCTTTTTTAGTTATTATTCAATCATGAACCACTTAATTATTTTTAGGAGCATCTCAAAAAAATGTCATAATAATAAAACCAATCTTTTGTATTTCTTTATTGACTTTAGCAAATTTTTTGAAACAGTTCCTAGAAATGACTTTTGAAATAAATTAGAAGAGATAAAAGATTCATTTTGAGTTGAGAGTAGTTACAATTGTATGAAAATGCTATTATTCTTTTCATAGACATTGAAGGTTCTTCACAAGAAATTGATTGTAATATAGGAGTTAAGCATGGACATGTTTGGAAGATGTCGGTATTGCTGACACTACTTTAGCTAGAACTTCTTCTTTATGTTGATAATATTGTTCTTATGGAAACATGTTCCTTTGATCTCGAGAAACAACTAAGAATTCTCACTAATTTTTGTTCTATCATAGGTATGATAGTAAACATGGACAAAACAAAGGTTATGATAATCAAATCCAAAAATATAATTATGTTAATTTTGTGTATGACAATAACAACTTGGAGGAAGTTAATACTACAAATATCTTGAAGTCAACCTTCATCACAAGCTTAACCATAACTATAGAAATGACAAAATCCTTAATGGAGGGTGGAAAGATTATTTTGGTCTTGAAAACCTATATAAAAACAACAGACTTCTATTTATAGGAAAAATAATATTTGTGATTATCATAA
The DNA here is from genome assembly GCA_009831015.1 of Picea engelmannii. Taxonomy (NCBI): domain Eukaryota; kingdom Viridiplantae; phylum Streptophyta; class Pinopsida; order Pinales; family Pinaceae; genus Picea; species Picea engelmannii. The sequence continues at coordinate 163,347 of ML781865.1, read as the reverse complement.
CTCTTTTTATATTATATGGATGTGAGGTTTTGGGAATGCAACACTTTTAGAGAATCATGGAGGAAAAATGAGCAAATCCAAAATAGTTTTATAATTTATAATCTTAAAATTAAAAGCAATACATCATATCCTATCTCCTTACAAGTTGGTATTTCCCCCATGTCAAAGTATATTTATGTTATAGCTAGCTTAAAGAAGAAAATCAATATTGTTAAAATAATAATGAACTCTCACAATCCACATACTAAAAATAATGCAGGTAATCCCTTAAACACTCATGAAATGAAAAATTCAAAACTATGGAGGCATAGGAAAGTTTGTCTCTAATCTTTAAGCATATAAATAAAACTATAAGACAAATCAATTAATTTCTTAGATCATTTTTCTTAAAATTGATTAACAAAAGTTATTTTTAATATTATATCATGTAGATTAAATAATCTTCAATACTACACTCTTTATCATTAATCAATTATAATAGATATATTAATTTTATATTTTACTAATATTTTATATTAGTGGGTCTAGTAGTTAAGAACATGTGTTTACTTTAGTAGTTAAATGGCTCTATAGACAAGGGTCCTTGTCCCACAAACAAGAGGGTCTCTCATACACCAATTTGGTGTCCATGACCTTAAAATTAGATTATTATTATTATATCTAATTTAATAATTAATTATTTTCTTTTATGTATAATTTACCAATTTTTTTATCTAATTTTATTTAACAATAGTAATAGTACTTAGCAATCAATTTGTTGATTTTAAATATTTGTATTGTTTTGTATTATGTGAGATAAATTAGACTCCAAAATAAAGAATTGGGATTTATATTGGGTAAAACATTGACCTTAAAAATATTATTATTATTATTTTGTAAATAAAAAGGGGAGGAGCCTGCTATAATATATTATCAAAAAACTGTATCAAAGTGTACATAGTCAAGAGTCTTGGTAAACCAAAATGCTGCCGGAAACCGGAAACCAGCATAGGTACAAAGCTACAACAGCTGTAAACTAATGGCACCTGTCCTGCCCGGAGGAAACCAGGCCAGGTGCCTAAAGTCTAAGTTGACATAAAACATAAGCATAAAACTAAATAGCCATAAAAACATGAAAAACCTAGGTAATTGGTGACCTGACGCCTGCTTTAGTCTTCCCCGTGGAGCCTGCCGGGAAGTCGAAAGACTGCCGAGCTGGAGCGAGTGGGAAGGCATCTAGAAACATGTCCAGTCGCTGGCCCATAATGAAGGCACGATGCTCCAGGTCAGCCATGTGGCCTCGGAGCTCAAACACCAAGGACAGGTGCTCCTCACGGAAGTAGCCATACAGGTCACCACCTTCAGCATCGGGCGTTCTGCGCTCCACGTCGTCCTGCCACCCTTCCTTTCCCGTCTCACGACCAGCATCAAACTCCGCTTCCAGGTCGTCCGGCCAAGGAACCTCTTCTACAATGCACCCAGGAGGATCAGCGTCCAAGCCCAGATTGAGTTTGCATTCTCCGCTACCAGACCTCACTATATCACAAGGCGCCTCCATTGTCGGCAGGTCCCCCAGAGTCGGGTCCTCCTCTACAATGCAAGCCGGGTACAGATGCTCATTGCTGCCCTCCAACATGACGGTGTCCATACTGCCATGATCAATTTCCTTTTCCGCGATGGTGGAGAGCAGAACCTTTTCCTCTTCGCGAGCCTTCTTTCTCAGCAGGGAGGAAGCCATGGCCAGAGCACGTTCGAGTTGCTCCCTGCGCTGTCGCTGCTCCTTGCGAGCGTACCAAGCAGAACCACGGCGAGGCGTTCCGCGTTTCCTAGTCATGCTACAGAGCGCTCTCCCAGAAATACACACAGGCTGGGATGAGGGCGGAAGCCAATTGAGAGCACAGGCCTGAGGACTTGCCTCAAAACTCCACAGACGGATGGTGTACCAGGGCGCAAGGAGCACGATGCGACAGCAGTGCCTCCAAACACAGAGCAGGGCCGAGACCGGTGCAAGGAAAAACAAATAATCGGACTGCAAATACCCATGACCGCAATTACCTTTACACTCGCCAAGTTCGTAATTACTCGCTCGCGGGAGGAGTCCTTCCATGGCAGAGCTGTTATGGCTGTCCAGCATCCGTAATGCAGGTGTTATGAGGGACGGCCTCCAGCATTTAATCCCCGGCCTAGTGCGCGGCCAGTTGGCTCGCCTTCGCCACCTGTCACCCCATACAGGGTTTATTATTATTATTATTATTAAAGAAGAATAAATGAATTAATTCAAAAATTATCTAATAATCATAGTTGTAGTGAATCATTTTTTGGCTTCAAAACTTGTTCCAAGTATCAAAAGTCTTTAATTGGTTGGGAATGGCTTGTGGAATCTTAGGACCTTTTCCAGAGATTAAACTTCAAGGAAATGGGTACTTGACAATTAGTTTCCAATATAGATACCTTTAAATTAAAATTCTATTTTTGGTATTAATAAGTACCAATTTTCAATTTTATTAAATTAAAATGTAAATATGTTTATCCAATTATGCCTGAGTGAGCCTAATGGTTAAGAATATGCTCCGTAGACTTTACTAGTCAAATCGTTGGGCGGTGGCTTGGCCGTGGCCTTAAAAATAGATTATTATTATTATTATTATTACAAACACCTAATTTATAAAAAATGTTTTTATTATATTTATTCAAAATATCACTATAAAACAAAGACCCTGTCCATGGCAAGAATTTGCTCCACTATGTTGTAGTTGTCAATCAACCATGTCATTGATTTTTATTATATTTTCATATTAAGAGAGTGGTACTATTTAGATTTTTTCCAATAAAAACTAGAACAATAGTTCAAATTTACAAAAGATGTTAGAAGTTTATATATGTAAAGTTTAATTTTAAAAAGATGTTAAACTTATATATATATATATATATATATATATATATATATATATATATATATATATATATATATTCTAGTTGAGTATTTATAGATATTAAAGTTTAAGTGTTTTAATAGCATAAAATAAATTAGTAATTTCAATATTTTTTTTGTTGGTAAGTTTTTTTTTATTATTATTAAAAATAAAATGTACAAAAAATCATGGCTTGTAGAGATTGCCTTAGCAAGTTACTATCCAAAACTTAATATCTAAAGAGCTTGTTGTCCTCCATACGGAAACTAGGAAACTAAGTCGACATGTTAAACTGTATTAAAAAAGAAAACTTGAAAATTCCCTCTCATTATCATGAGTTTGAATATCTAATCTATAGAAATGAAATTTGTGGTAGAACCCATCTTCATCATCAAGTTGGTGGAGCTGGAGGGAAAGTCTATAAGAAGCCATTGCCCATAGAACCTGGAGTAAGCATTTAAGAAGTAGAGGTAGGACAGTCCGAGATCACTTGAAAGATTCCTCCCTGCTTCTTGACCAACCAAGAAACCATAGTGAGCAAAAACTTGTTTTTCCTTTCCAAAGAATCTATTATGAACCTAATCTTTTTGAATTTTGGGTCTTTGGCCAGCATTACTTGTACCACGAAAACCTTTGCATGTCAATACAACTCCACGGTTCTGAAAAAATTTGTATTGGATCAAGGACAAAAGGGGTTACTTCCTTGTCGACCTATTGTTCTTCATTATAATCCCTAGCCACCTTCACATCCTCATTGATTCTCTTCATGAAAGCTTGGGAGTCATTGGAAACTATAATTTATTGTTGCGGCATAGAGCCATGTTAGGAGTGTGAACGAAACCACCAAACCAACCACTGAGCCATCAATATTAATATCGTAGAACCAAATTGACACACATAGAAGCCGAGTGTAAACTCCCCCTTGCAAGCCTGATAAGGAGCGATTTTCCCATCATGTTTTCCACAATCAAATTAGAAAGACGGGAATTCATTCCATCGGGGGAAATTGAGTCCTCTATAGGGATTAGGCAATACAAAGCTTCTAGGGCATGGGCCTCTGCAAGAGATAACTCTTCACCTCCTTATCTATCACACCAAGCACCAGGGACGAAGCACCCCCTGCCTGAAAGTAATTTTGATATACCAAAAATAGAATTTAATATATTAATATAATAAATTTTAATATACTATATAGAAATTCAAGTACTAATTGAATTGGCAATTTGATTGAAATAAAATTTAAAATGTATCATTATGTAGATACATTGTAATCTAAAATATTTTTTTAATATATAATATTGTGACACTAGTATCCAAATTCCCAATTTTCCAGCTTTCTAGAAACTCCTGCAATATAGATAATAATTAATAATTTATTTAGTATTCAAATTTTAATTGTTATTTAATTAATTAAAAAAATATCATATTTTAAAATATATTTTTTATTTGGTTAATTTTTTAATTCTAATTATGAATTAGAAAATTATTTAATTTTATTTAATCATCTAAAAATTAGAATTAAAAATATTAAAATTTCAATTACTAAAATTTATATTCATAAAATCATAAATACTATTGAGTTTAATAAATTGACTAAGTCATAAATAGGTTTTAATAAGCCTTCACTCTAGCATATAAACCTTCAGTTTTACATATTGATCAATAAACTGCATTAAGTATAATGTTCATAACAATTAAAACTAATGTATAGATTTCTATTTTTATTGATTAATAAGGCAAATAGTTTTTTTTCCAATAGAAAATTAACTCAAAATTATATTAATATATAATTTTTTTTGCATCTGCAAGGATTCTTATCAAACTTTATCTATGCTGATCCAACTAATACTATTCTATCACATATCCAAATAAACGCCATCTATACACTAATGTGTCTCAAATACCATCCAAAAATGATCTTTAAAAAAGCACTATATCATAGTAAATGCTAAATATTAAAAGTTTTATCTTCTCAAACATATATAAAAAAACCCTGAAACCATGATCCAACACTCTAAATAACTTATAAACAAAAAGAATTAAAAAATAAATAAATGAAATAGTTGCAAAGCAGTTTGTCCTTATCTTATATATATTTTAATTGGAATGCATTTGCCAAAATATATTAATATTAAAGTACTAAATAATTAAAATAATTATTTATTAATATTTTTAATCAATATCCCTGAGTGTATATCCCGTAGGTGCAGGTGCAAATTTCAAAGAATATAATAAAAATATAATGTATTTATTATAAGTTTTTTTTTTTTTCTATCACCAAAGGAATATAATGGAATATAATGAAAGTATGCGGGGGTGATAGAGACAAACCCCTAGAAGTCTGACTGAGCTATCCACTTGGAGCCATGGCAGTCATATCAAACTCAATATATAAATAATTAAATTCAGATCATTTACAACAGCAATAGCAATGAGACTTATGAAATCTTATAAAGAAGTCAGTTGAATTGGAAGATCGTACAACTCATTAGGAAAATATCACTTGCTTTTTTTTTAACACAATGTTTTTAAAATATTTGTCTCCCCGATACATGGAGAATAGCCACACCCAAGGTTTGAAAATCCATTCTATCTTGGAAATGAAGTCATGTTCAGTTATTCTCAGATCCATGCTATTTTTTTTTAATTTATTTATTTTTAAGATTATAGTAAATATTCATTTGGACGTGAAACAAATATTCAACCAAATTCAAAACAGCTGAAAAGAACTGATTTAAAACGAGCTGCTTTTGTGCTTTTTCTTTTTAGAGAAATATAAATTATAAATACCATCATATTAGATACATGAGGAATTGGAGGTGCTTTTGTGCCTTTTCATTTGAGAGAAATATATATACCATCAGTATCAGATATAGGAAAGGAAACTCGACCTTCTTCGTTTTTTTGAAAGGAAAAAAAGAAGAAGCTGTTTTTGTTTTTCCTTGATTGCCAATTAAGAAAAAAATCATAGAAAAGCTTTGTTTGGCGGCGATAACAAACCGAGACCTATAAAATGGCCACCACCTTAAACCATTCTACTTCAACCATTAGCCAACAACATCTGTCTTATAAATTATTTGAACCATGTCTTAGAACTTGGAACCATTCTACTTCAACCATTAGCCAACAACATCTGTCTTATAAATTATTTTGAACCATGTCTCAGAACTTGGAATAATGTGGAAATTAGTTGTAATAGGTTGTTATTGGAACTCCAAGAAACTATTATTGGAATAAGGTTTTGAGTTGGTTGTAAGGTCTCATGTATATATATATATAAGTATTTTTATAAAAATTCTTTCAGCACCAAAAATTATAGCATTACCATGTGTATCCAAGGACTGTAGTTATTGAATTGCCTCTCGAGGAAACCAATTCAGCCAACCTCCTGTTATAAGCAAAATCTGTCCATAGGAACGGATCTGACCTATCCGGCCGCGAAGCCGGTTACAACCCCTTTGGTAGCTCGGCACGAGGCAGAGACTACCCGCACCTCAGGTGGTCCTTCGCCTGAGGCGGTAAAGAAGGGGAAGAAAAAAAGTGAAAGACTTACAAGAAGTCGTTCTCAGGACCACCCACCTTGGGTGTTATCCTTCCTTAGCTTCCTGGATGGAAAAAATGGCCTGGAGGGTGAAAATTATGGACAATGGGATGAAAATGAGCTTGCTGATTTTTAGGACAATGAACTAAATAAAGTGGACAACGAGCTGTTCACTTCCTTAAAGTGTTGGAAACTGTCCCAGAATGGGTCACCGGAGTAAACCGACATCCTGGGTAAATAACTAATGAATGCTTTAAGTAAAAGGGTATGAAACAAGAGTGAAAAGGGGGTTTAAAAGCTACAACCAAGTACCTTTAAATGGCTGTAAATTGCTAACAACAAGTTGTTCAAAGCTTTCAAGGCAAGGAAACAAGTCCAAAATGGTTCGATACCCCCTGGGTTGACCCAGGAAGTGATCCCGGAAAATTGTTAAATAAAAAAAGGGCTGTAAAAGTGGATGAACAGCTTTGTAACAAGCTGTTACATCTATGAAATAAGGGAAAGTGTACACAACTTCAGTTTTGGTTCGTGAGTGAAAAGGTGGACTGATGAAAGGTTGACTTTAAAAGTATTTTATTGGTCAATTTTTGTTTTTATCACATGCCTTGGCCACCACACTATTTTAAAAGTTATCCTGATCAGGCAAACACATCATGGAACTGTGCCAACCAGTATAAGAAGAGTAGTCCTAGCTGCCCACGGTGGTTAGGTTGAAGAGTGCCCCATGCAGTTCAGAGAAGTAGGGGTTAGCCACTTCTCGTCACTAGCGCTTTCGGGCTCTTAAAGCCGCTTAGATGGAAGAAGGATACCTGCGAAAAGGAAGAGGCTCAGGACCCCCCTAAAGAGGGTTTTCGCTGAGTTTACCCAAGAAGAGTAGTATTCCAACCGAGCTAAGCTAATCAACTCCTTGACCGTGTGGTACTGAGGAAAGACCACTCGACTTATACTAACTAGACAACTTCCAAGGGGCTCCTGATGAAGACTCCCTGACTTTGACTCTTAATATTCTATGAAATTGAAATTGCATAAAATGAAATACCAGACCATCCATGTGGCGAGGTCACACCTCGCTTTCACAAGTGTGCCTCCTGGTTACTGAAATTGAAATCTATCTTGAAACTATATACATGAAACAAGTAAATAGATAAGTGACATAAATGTCACGGCTAGATAATATGTGTATGTAAATATCTAAATAATATAAGTTTTTTGTTTTCTGTGTATGGGGTGGACCCCTTAATTGTTTTCAAGTCTTTTTTGAGGCGTTTTGCATATATTTAGCTTGTTGATTATTCATGGCCCCCTTTTGGGGCAGCCACCTGTAGATTAGTGAGCAAAAAGATGATACAATGAAAATGTAACAAGATTAGATAATTACAACATAACAATTACAACATTCAACCCAAAGGAATGGGTTGAGACTTTTTGCGAACGGCTACCACACGGCTACCACACTGCCAACATAATCTCAGTCGGAACCATAAAAGGGGAGACAGATAATTTACCCAAAACCAAGTGCCACCATTGCTACCACCAAGATCTATCCTAGTGAACCTGGCGAGCCAGAGGAAGGCGAGCGCCTCTTTCATTAACATGTGTGGGTAAAAGGCACTTCGGTACACTTCGTCTTTGGTAGCAGTATCCATAATAACCTCATCTCAGCAGAGGTCATCAAGCGGCTAGCCCTGCCGACAATGCCACACTCGCATCCATACACCATCGGATGGCTCCATCAAGGAAGCAATCTTCACGTTAGCCAATAGTGTCTCCCGTCGTATGACATCGAGCCATTCAAAGATGAGGTATTGTGTGATGTTTCTCCCCTTGAAGTTTATGATGTTCTTTTGGGCCAACCTTATTTATGGAAATGCCATGTTGTATATGAGTATAGGCCTCGCGATTTTATTATTACTTTGAACAAGAAATTGTACAGGATACTCGAGGTAGTCCCACCTAGTGCTATTTCCTTGATCTCTTCCAAGAAATGCAGGAAGGTCATTTCTCAGACCGATAATTTTTTCTTCTTCATGATTCTCTCTCAGAGTGAGTGAAAGGTTGCAACCACATCCATAGCCTCCATGTCCGACCTCTCCATGTAGCCGAAGCAAGTGGATAAGTTCATGGAAGGACACACATACATATTTTCATCACCTACTGGGGTACCTCTTCACTGTCGGGTCAAGCATCCCATCAATTTGACCCCTAATGCACTACTACCCATTAGGCCAGTCTATCGCCACTCTCTACTAGAAAATGACGAGATCAAGCACCAGATCCAAGAACTGCTCCATAAGGGGCACATCTGACCCATCTCATCACTTTGTGGAAGCCCAATCGTGTCGGTGTCAAATAAATATGGGACTTGGTGACTCTGCATTGATTATCGGGCCCTAAATAAAATCACAGTCAGGAACTAGTACCCGATTCGCCAAATCAACTATCTCCTTGATTACCTCAAGGGGGATAAATAATTCAATAAGATTAATATGAAGTCTAGCTACCATCAGGTCCCAATAGAATAGACAGATGTATGGAAAATTTCCTTGAATTCAAAAGAAGGTTTTTTTGAATGGTTGGTCATGCCATTTGGTTTGACAAATGCCCCAACAAATTTCATGAGGATGATGGATGATATCTTGCGGCTTTCACTAATTAGTTTTTGGTGGTGTATCTAGATGACATCCTCGTCTACAACAAGACTTGGGAAAAACACTTGCATCATATTTAGCAGGTTGGGCACACTCTATGGCAGCACAAGATATATGCCAACTTGGGAAAATGCTCCTTTGGCATGGACATGGTCTAGTACCTAGGCTACATTGTTGATGTGCATGGTGTGCATGTTTATCCAACCAAGATCCAAGTCATTCGTGACTCGTCAGCCCCAACCACACTCATTGAGCTTCGGAGCTTCTTACGCCTTGCCAATTTCTATCAAAGGTTTGTGTTGGGATTCTCCCATATTGCATAGGCCCTCATCCAAATAACTATGGGTGGTGGTAAGGAAAATTTTTTGTGGGGCCTATCCCAATAGAAAGAGTTCGATGATATGAAGCAGTGATTCTGCTCTGCCTCAGTGCTTTCATTACCTGACCTACAACAACCCTTTGAGATTGAGACAGATGCTTCAAACTATGTTGTGGGTGCAATCATCACTTAGCATGGCCACCCTATGGCCTATCATAGTGACATTATCATATGTCATTCGTAAGTACCCTACTTACGACAAATAAATGTACTCCATTGTGCAAGCCTGTCACCAGTGGAGGAATTACATTCTCGAGAAGGAGACAGTTATCCAAACTGATCATAAGTCATTGCAGCTCATGCAGACACAGGAAAATTGCAAAATGACCGGCCTCAGAAGCGGTCCACATATTTGCGGCAGTTCCACCTCAACATCAAGTATAAAACAAGAAGTACCAACCAATTTGTTGATTTCCTCAATCGACCTCCAGTCGCGACACTCACCACAGTGCTCGATTCTTACAACAATAAGACCTTCGGATGGCCCCACCTCTATGAGACAGATCCTGACTTCGCTAACACCTACCAGATTTTGGGTGTAAACACAACTGTCACTAATTTCCATATTTAGGACGAGCTATTGTGCCATCTGGGCCATCTATGTGTTCCATCAACAGAGTGCACAAAGCTGATTTTGGAATCCCACTATAGTCAGGTGGCAAGACACTTCGACATGGAAAAGATAGTGGAAGTGTTGCAATGACATTTCTATTGTTCGAAACTTTGACAAGATGTTAGAAAGTATATCCGGTCCTACATTGCATGCACTATTGCCAAACCGACCATTAAGAAACAAGGCCTGTACACTCCTTTGCCTACTCCTGACATGCCCTGGGAATCCATCTCAATGGACTATATGTCAGGCCTTACATCCACTAAGAAGGGAAATGGCTGTGTTTTTGTGGTTGTTGAGTGCTTTTCCAAGATGGAGATTTTAGCCGCCTATAAGAAGAGCATCACAGCAGAGGCCACTGCCAAGATCTTGTTTGAAAGAGTGTGGGTACACTTTGGGATCCCAGAAACCATTATCTCATATTGGGAAATTCGGTTCCTCATCATATTCTGGTTGAGCCTCTGGTCAATCCTGGACACCAAGCTCACCAAATCAACTGCCTTACACCCCCCGAGGGATGGCCAAACCGAGATCGTCAATCCTATGACCATGCACATCCTACGCATGTACAATTACAAGCACCCCCACACCTTAGATGAGAGTCTTCCCTATGTTTATCACAGCTACAACATAGCCATACATAGCTCAACCGACCACAACCCATTCCAGGTGGGGTTGGGATTTCAACCATTGGGTCCCATGGATGTTGCACTACCCCTTGCGACCACCCAGGAAGACTCGTCGCATCCTCCAACCGGAGTTGAAAAAGACACCCAGTTCATTGAGCGAATCCAACACATTCGCCAACAGGTTCAGGATATTTTACAGAAATCCAATGCCAACTTATACAAGAAGCACCATGATCAACACTAAGTGCCACACCAGTATCAGGTGGGAGAGAAAGTTTGGTTTCACTTGCAAAAGGAATGCCTTACAAGACCTCATCGGAAGCTTCGTCCACTCTATTATGGACCCTACACCATCACCAAGGTTGTGGGTGACAATTATTTTGAGCTCAACCTTCCCCCCTACCTTGGCTTGCACCCAATGTTCAATGTGGACCTCCTTCATCCTTATTTTCCACCATTATTGGACACCTTGGAGATAGCAGAAAAATTGACATCAACAGATCTCAACCCTAAATACATGGAACATTCATCCACGGATCATATTGTGGAAACACAGGTCAAGGGCACTCACCAGCATAGGATCCAGCCTTATCTGGTTATCAATGCAAGGCAACTACTCCACCAAGAAAACTGGCTCACCTAGGGCCAAATTCAGCAGAAATTTCCTCATATGATGGGGGCACCCAACGCAATGGAGACCATTACTTTCAAAGGGGGGGAGGATTGATCCAGGAGGATCTTGGTGACCATCCACCTTGTCCAATTGGCTCAAAACAACTTTTTTGGCACTATTTTTAGCATTTTTTCAGTTCCTCAACTTCTAGGGCCATTTTGAGGGCCTAAACGTTGTTTTTTCATGGTCAGGCACCTCAATGATAGTCGAAGGATTCAATTAAGCCCCCTAAATGAATCTCCTCATCTATACCTTTATAACGAGCTATTGTGCACCCTAAACGGAGATCACATGCAAACGTTACGACCCCAGGAATTTGATGTACTAACTTACCCCAATGGGACCCACATGAATTTTGGTGCTTCATCTCCTAGGGTTATGTTTTTAGATTTCTAGGGTTTTGGAATTCATGTTATTACAAAAAGGACTTCAGAGCCTCAATGTACTCATCTTCTTTCGAATGAGCGTAGTCTTCACATCTCTTCTCAGAGATAAGATGCCACCTTTCTAGCAAGCTTGTTTTCAGTCTGCATTTTACAGTTTTCAACATATTTCTTAATTAATAGAAGTCAAGTTTTATTGTATCTCTGTTATTGTTCACTATGTCTCTATTTTAATATTATAAATCTGTGGTTTCATTTCATCCTGCTCATAAATCCGAATCATCTCTGCTTTTCCCCCCAAAAGCACTCTTTTTACCACACCGAGGATCTCACAGCCACTAGAAATAAATAAATCTCTCCCTTGGGCCTTCTTTGAGGGGGTCGTGCAAGGCACTCCCTCCACTGGAGTTGTAGGAGGAATAATTAATTTATCATAAAACCACTCCTACTCCTTCTCTGCTAGCCTAGGAGAAACAACAAACAACTACAGTGATCTAATTTCCCTATATCTTCTATTACTTATTTTCCTTGAAAAAACAATTAGGAAACCAAACATTTATGGAGACTTGATGTTTGCAATGGAATTCATGAATGGAACACATATTCTGATATCCTACTCACTACTTCCAACTTTTGAGGAACTAAGAAGATGCTTTGTTGATTTCTCTCATATTACTTGTACACATGTTAACATGAACCATAAAAAAGCAGTCAGCCAGCCCTCCAAAACATGCATGGACTTGGATAAAGGATTTTGGAAGATCAAAGAAAAAGGCATGGATGGCTCCACAAAATTTCTTCACAACCCTTGGTTCTCTCTGTGATTAAGACTCCAGAGATATTTTTTGATGTTTTTTTATCATGACCAACTTGAAAATCCATGTAAATATATGGGATATATGTAAACTTTTCTGAAATATCAGTTTGGATATCTAAAAGAGTATTAACAGATCAAGTTTATCATAGATGCTACAGTTGAAGGAATTCCCATGACATATATTGATGCAATATTGTTTTGTCATAAATAAAATTACTTGCTTTTTTCCTTGGACTATATATATGTGTCTTTTTATATACTTTAAAATTAAAAATTAAAAATATATATATACTATAGATATAATTCATATATCTATAATTTATAACGGAAATAAACAATAATATAAATTTAAATTAAATTTAAATTTATTTCAAAACAAATTAAAACAAATATTTAACAAAAACAAGGAAACACACACACATAT
>ML781865.1:120491-150295 GCA_009831015.1 Picea engelmannii | reverse complement strand
TTAAATTTTCTCCCCCAAAAAATGAGCGACTCCTAACCCTACCTCGGGCTCTATCGCAGGCTCATTTCACTTCACACCAACTCTTTTTACTCTGCACAACTGCCTGAGGGTTCGAGGGGGGTATCCTTGGATCCATGGTTGATCACCTAGAGGGCATGACCATGGCCACCAGGCCGACCCTATCCTCTTTCTAGATTGTTTTCTCACTTCAGTCAGTGTTTTGTCTCAGTGGCGATACATATTTTAGTGTGAGGGTTTACCTCGGGTGAAGGGGCTCGTGTTTTAGCTCATACTTCTTATACTCCTATCTAGGGGAAGTGGTATATTAACCAAAATTGAATTAGGGAAGGAAACGTGGGTCCTCGCATGAGGCCCATGTGTCTCTCCCTTAAATTTTCTCCCCAAAAAAGTGAGTGACTCCTAACCCTACCCCAGGCTCTCTCGCTGGATCATTTCACTTCACATTAGCTCTGTCTTCTCTGCACAACTTCCCGAGGATTCGAGGGAGGCATCCCTGGCTCCATGGTCGACCGCCTAGAGGGCATAACCATGGATGCTCGGATGACCCTATCCTCTTTCTAGCTTGTTTTCTCACTTCGCTCAACGTTTTGTCTCAGTGGCGATACATATTTTATTGTGAGGGCTTAGCTCAGGTGAAGCGGCTCGAGTTTTATCTCAGACTGCTTATACTCTTATCTAGGGGTGGTGGTTGTAGTTTTTGTACACAATGTTTTTGGGAAGCTTCTAGGTTTGGTTTTAGTCTACTGGTGGTGGTGATTTTGGTTACCATACACGCTATGACAGGGTATTGATTCCTATCGTCCAAATTTATCTGTAGGGAGGGAGAAAGGAAAGGGTTGGCCACATGGCCATCCTCTCTTCCTTTCTTTACTAGCTAGAATTCCCTATCAAACCGCCTAGAACAACCTGACTGGTTTTCCATTCTTGTAGCCAAGGTTGATGAGTATTCATTTCGGGTTTGTATTTAATTGATTTCCTTTGTTCCTCTTTTTTTGTCTCCAAGCCATTAGTGGTAACCTCGCGGCCCGAACATGGCCGCTCTGGTTGTCTTGCGGCCATATCCGCCATGGTCTACCCTTTTAAGCTCGACCATGGCCTCCATTCCACATGGCCCCACCTTGGGTGTGACCATGGTGTGAGCCTGTGCATTTACCACAACCTCGAAAGAGTTTAAGATTTTTATTTAAATGTTAAATACATATTTATATTATATATACTTATAATTTTTTATCATAATATTCTAAATTATATATGTTATTATATTCATGTCATATATTACTCTTTCTCTCTCACACATACATGTATGTGAGGAATTTGTTATAACCCCTCCTTTTTATACATATTCGAGTTTATCTTATATAATTTTGTTTTTAAACTTATATATATATATATATATATATATATATATATATATATATATATATATATATATATNATTTCCCTTGTATGACCAATTTGCATAACCCTTTTGTTGAAATTATAGTATTTTTCATGTTAATTTTTTATTTTTTTGTTTGTCTATGTTCCTTGTAAGTGAGGAGGGAAATTGGTGGTTCGAACAAGTTGAACATGTTGACCAGGCTAAACACAGTGCTGGATTTTTGTCCTGCTACTCATTCTCTCTATCTTTGGGTTTATGGTTTGATGTAAAGGGTTTCAATAAGGACTGTTTATTAGTTGTTTAAACTTCTAGGTTGTTGTTGGAACAACATCCCTAAATCTGCATTATTAATGGTGGGTAGTCCCTGGTCCAAGTTTTGAAACTTGGATATGATAACAATATGCGAGGCCCTAACTTTCAGGGCCTTTGAATATGACTAACTACTCTAAATAACATTTTTTTGTAATAAAACTAAGTTCTGAATATATGAAATTTCATCACAACAATTTATTTTAGATTTTCTTTTTGATGTAAAGTAATAACCTTGTAAATTGACAACATAACTTAACGATTTATCCTCAACATATATTAAGTATTAAGATGCTAAAATACCTCTCCAAAATGTTTTCTCAACTCTTTTGATCCTTATTTGTTCTCTGTTTTCCACTTCCGGGAACTGAATTTTTTCCTCCCAACTAACTAGGAACAACCTCTTCAGTTCCTTACCTCCAAGAATAATTCTTAAGGTTTCCTAGCCCCCGAACCCAAAATTCCCAACAACTAGTCCAATCTTCTATGAGTCCAAAATTTCAAAATGTCACCATTTAATTCTTTCTCCTAAATTTTTTTCTCATTTTCTCTCCACCAGAAGCATTCCCCTCTAACATGAAACCCCTTCCCTTATTCCCCCATCCACCGCTTTCCTCTCCTAACACTCCCTTCTGACATGCCTTATCCCTCCTTAAATTGCATTCCTCCCTCATAAATTATCTATCTCATGTCATCCTTTCCAACCATACCCACTCCCTCCTAACATGACATGCCTAATGCACGTTCCAATAAAAAAATTGTTTCATTTATTGAATTATATTATTTAATCCATTAATTAAATCATAATCAAATCTAATTAATTAATATAATTGAATTAACTACATTAACAAGTTTAATTACTTTAACTAACTTCATTACATTAATGAATTTAATTACATTAATCATTTTTTTGTTAATTACATCCATTTGATATGTTATAATCTAGAATCTCTTGATAACCATGCATTATATTATTGTGAAAAACAATATACACATTATTTTGGATTGTATTATTGTTGAAATCAATGTATTGAATTATTTAATATTATATTGTTGCTAAAATCAATGCATCATTTTTTTTTATATTATATCATGTTGAAAAAAATAAGTTAAACTATTTTTATTATATTATTAGTCCATGCCATATGCATAGAGGGACTATAGAAATCAATAATTTGTTGACCTGGTATTAGTTTGTCCTTTGACCGCAAATATTTGCATAATATCTAATGTTGGAACTAGGGAACAAAAAACATTGATTTTTATATAATAAAAAGTACCATATATGTCACAATTTGATTGGATAATAGATTGGAGGTCTTATTGCTGGCGTCGCTATTCCCAATGTTTTATATGTTAGCATATCCAAACTTTTTGATTGTATATGGTCTTTTTGAATCATATATTTTTTTTATGCATTGCTTGAAGGTGAATTAATATTAGCATTAGTTCGAATATTTGTCTTAACATTTTATGCTAGCTAAATTTATCCCAATGTATGATATGCTAGCGTATCCAAGGTTTGTCTATTTTTTATTATTATTAAGTACTTAACGTAAGCAAAGCCATCCACACATTCTTTCTTAAATGTTTACACAGCGCGAGGCCCTTGGACGGTTCTGACAACCTTAAATGTTTACCTAATAGGCCTCAGAGCCTTAAATGTTTACTTAACATGTATATCACGAAACATGTTGGACATGAAAAATAAAAATAAATTTGGAATTTTGGAATTTTGATTTTGTTTATGATAATAAAGGTGAAATTTATTTTTATTTTTCATTTTTCATATCCTTGTTACGGGATATACATTTTTCACCCAACACTTCCATCATATACATTTTTCACCCAACAATTATGGAGTCGCGGGTTGGAAGAGTGGCGGGTTCACATTTTTCATTTTTCATGTCTAGTGTGTTCCGTGATATACATTTTGCACTCAACACTTCCGTCATATACATTTTGCACCCAACAATTCCTTCATATACACTAATTTATAGAATATTGTAACATTGTACCAAGATTTATAGTAATTTATATAATGCTATGACATTTTTTACTTAATGAATAGTATAAACAATTATTTAAATTTTATTCAATATTATTTTTAACATTTTTAAATGTAAATTTGTAATTTTGAAATTTTGATTTTGTTTATGATAATAAATGTGAAATTTATTTTTAATTTTCATTTTTCATGTCAGTTTGTTCCATGATATACATTTTGCACCCAACACTTACGCCATATACATTTTGCACCCAACAATTACGGAGTCGCCGATTGGCTGAGTAGGGGGTTCACATTTTTCATTTTTCATGTCCATCTTGTTTCGTTATATACATTTTGCACCCAACAATTCTGTCATATACATGAGACTAAGTAATTTATAGAATATTATAACATTGTATCAAGATTTATAGTAATTTATATAATGTTATAACACTTTTTACTTAATGAATAATAAAAACAAATATTTAAATTTTATTCAATATTATTTTTAACGTTTTTAAATGTAAATTTGGAATTTTGATTTTGTTTATGGTAATAAATATGAAATTTATTTTTAATTTTCATTTTTCATGTCCAGCTTGTTCGTGATATACATTTTGCACTTTACACTTCGGTCATATATATTTTGCACCCAACAATTACAGAGTAGCAGGCTCACATTTTTCATTTTTCATGTTCAACTTGTTTCGTGATATACATCTTGCATCCAACACTTCCATCATATACATTGTGCACCCAACAATTGTGTCATATAAATGAGAATGAGTAATTCATAGAATATTATAACATTGTACCAAGATTTATAGTAATTTATATAATGCTATAACATTTTTTACTTAATGAATAGTATAAACAATTATTTAAATTTTATTCAATATTACTTTTAACCTTTTTAGATATAAATTTGGAATTTTGATTTTGTTTATGATAATAAAGTTGAAATTTATTTTTATTTTTCATTTTTTATGTCCATCTTGTTCTGTGATATACCTTTTGCACCCAACACTTCCGCCATATACATTTTGCAACCAACAATTACAGAGTCGAGAGTTGCGGAGTCGCGGGTTCACATGTTTGATTTTTTATGTACAATTTGTTCCGTGATATACATTTTGCACCCAACACTTACGTCATATACATTTTGCACCCAACAATTCCGTCATATACATGAGACTGAGTAATTTATAGAATATTATAACATTGTAATTTATAGAATATTATAACATTGTATCAAGATTTATAGTAATTTATATAATGCTATAACATTTTTTACTTAATGAATAGTATAAAGAAATATTTAAATTTTATTCAATTATATTTTTAACTTTTTTAAATGTAAATTTGGAATTTTGATTTTGTTTATGATAATAAAGTTGAAATTTATTTTTAATTTTCATTTTTCATGTCTAGCTTGTTCCGTGATATACATTTTGCACCCAACACTTCCATCATATACATTTTGCACCCAACAATTACGGAGTCGTGGTTTGACGGAGTATGGGGTTCACATTTTTCATGTCCAGTTTGTTTCGTGATATACATTTTGCACCCAACACTTCTGTCATATACATTTTGCACCCAACAATTCCGTCATATACAAGAGACTGAGGAATTTATAGAATATTATAACATTGTACCAAGATTTATAGTAATTTATATAATGCTATAACACTTTTTACTTAATGAATAGTATAAACAAATATTTAAATTTTATTCAATATTATTTTTAACCTTTTTAAATGTAAATTTGGAATTTTGGAATTTTGATTTTGTTTATGATAATAAAGGTGAAATTTATGTTTAATTTTCATTTTTCATGTCCATCTTGTTCCATGATATAAATTTTGCACCTTACACTTTTGTCATATACATTTTGCACCCAACAATTACAAAGTCACGGGTTGGTTGAGTCGTGGGTTCACATTTTTCATTTTCCATGTCCAACGTGTTCCGTGATATACATTTTGCACCCAACACTTCCCTCATATACATTGTGCACCCAACAATTCCGTCATATACATGAGACTGAGTAATTTATAGAATATTATAACATTGTAATTTATAGAATATTATAACATTGTATTAAGATTTATATTAAATTATATAATGCTATAACACTTTTTACTTAATGAATAATATAAACAAATATTTAAATTTTATTCCTTATTATTTTTAATGTTTTTAAATGTAAATTTGGAATTTTGGAATTTTGATTTTGTTTATGATAATAAAGTTGAAATTTATTTTTAATTTTAATTTTTACATTTTGCACCCAACAATTAAGGAGTAGCGGGTTGGCGAAGTGCATTTTTCATTTAGAGCTTGTTCGGTGATATACATTTTGTACCCAACACTTGAGTCATATACATTTTGCACCCAACAATTATGTCATATACATGAGACTGAGTAATTTATAGAATATTATAACATTGTGTAATTTATATAATGTGGTGATATACATTTTGTACCAAACACTTCCGTCATATACATTTTGCACCCAACAATTCCGTCATATACATGAGACTGAGTAATTTATAGAATATTATAACATTGTGTAATTTATATAATGCTATAACATTTTTTACTTAATGAATAGTATAAACAATTATTTAAATTTTATTCAATATTATTTTTGAAGTTTTAAAATGTAAATTTGAAATTTTGGAATTCTTCTGTGATATACTTTTTGCACCCAACACTTACGCCACATACATTTTTCACCCGACAATTACATAGTAGCCGGTTGGCTGAGTACACTTCCATCATATGCATTTTGCACCCAACAATTATGTCATATACATGAGACTGGGTAATTTATAGAATATTATAACATTGTACCAAGATTTATAGTAATTTATATAATGCTATAACACTTTTTACTTAATGAATAGTATAAACAAATATTTAAATTTTATTCAATATTATATTATTTTTAACGTTTTTAAATGAAAATTTGAAATTTTGGAATTTTGATTTTGTTTATAATAATAAAGGTGAAATTTATTTTTAATTTTCATTTTTCATGTTCATCTTGTTCCGTGATATACATTTTGCACCCAACACTTCCTTCATATACATTTTGCACCCAACAATTCCGCCATATACATGAGACACACCCAGTAATTTATAGAATATTATAACATTTTGTAGTTTATATAATGCGGTGATATACATTTTACATCCAACACTTCCGTCATATACATTTTGCATCATCTACATGAGACTGAGTAATTTATAGAATATTATAACATTGTGTAATTTATATAATGCTATAACACTTTTTACTTAATGAATAGTATAAACAATTATTTAAATTTTATTCAATATTATTTTTGAAGCCATATACATTTTGCACCCAACAATTACAGAGTAGCCGGTTGGCTGAGTAGACTTGGAATTTTGATTTTGTTTATGATAATAAAGTTGAAATTTATTTTTAATTTTAATTTTTACATTTTGCACCCAAAATATTATAACATTGTGTAATTTATATAATGCAGTGATATACATTTTGCACCCAACATTTCCGTCATATACATTTTGCACCCAACAATTTCGTCATATACATGATACAGAGTAATTTATAGAATATTATAACATTGTGTAATTTATATAATGCTATAACACTTTTTACTTAATGAATAATATAAACAATTATTTAAATTTTATTCAATATTATTTTTTACGCCATATACATTTTGCACCCAACAATTACAGAGTAGCCTGGCGGAGTACACTTCTGTCATATACATTTTGCACCCAACAATTATGTCATATACATGAGACTGAGTAATTTATATATTTAAATTTTATTCAATATTATATTATTTTTAAAGTTTTTAAATGTAAATTTGGAATTTTGAAATTTTGATTTTGTTTATGATAATAAAGGTGAAATTTATTTTTAATTTTCATTTTTCATGTCCAACTTGTTCCGTGATATACATTTTGCACCCAACACTTTTTTCATATACATTTTGCACCCAACAATTACCAAGTAGCATGGTGGTGGAGTGGGGGGTTCACATTTTTCATTTTTCATGTCCAGCTTGTTCCTTAATATACATTTTGCACCCAACACTTTTGTCATATACATTTTGCACCCAACAATTCTGTCATATACATGAAACTCAGTAATTTATAAAATATTATAACTTTGTACCAAGATTTATAGTAATTTATATAATGTTATATATTGTTATAGTATTCTATAAACAACTCAATCTCATGTATATGACGGAATTGTTGGGTGCAAAATGTATATGACGGAAGTGTTGGGTGCAAAATGTATATCACGGAACAGGTTGGACATGAAAAATGAAAGCCAACCCGCGACTCCGTAATTGTTGGGTTACATGGGTTATGTATTAAATATTTCATGTACTATCAAACTTAGATACTAGGAACCTTCGTTGATGTACCAGGCATTAATATTTTTTGATAAATTTCAAATAAAACTAATTCAGGAATACTAAATTCTGCATGGATGCCACATGTACCACATGTACTACAACTTGCAACCCACATATTTACTCTCATTCCAACCTGGCAGGGACTACGGTGCCATGCAACACTTGTTAAAATGAACACATTGTTTCAACAATACATTGAACATTTTTTAAATTAATGTATCTCAATATATTTTAATATTAATATATATTGATGGTTTTGCAAAGTTTCATAGTCATTAATATTTTTGCTTAATTCCTCGATATAACTGGGTGACCATTATGCTCAATACCTCAATAACACACACACACACACACATATAATTATCTTACATTCACAAGCTCTTAAATACAACAATCTAAGGAGATTGCCCTAAAACATGGATTCAAAGTCTCATTATTTCTAATTTTAAAATAGGGATAAAATAAACTCCTGAATTTATAATACCATTATGATTAGTTGTCTTTTAACAAAATTATATGGAATTATTCAAAAAATGAAGATTAGCATATGGTCAAAAACTCATGAAGAAAAGGCTAAAAGCTAGGTTTCTTTTTGTAGTTATTATTCAATCGTGGATCACTTAGTTATTCTTAGGATCATCACAAAGGAATGTCGTAATAATAAAACCAATCTCTTGTGTTTCTTCATTGACTTTAGCAAATATTTTGAAACAATGCCTAGAAATGACTTTTGAAATAAATTAGAAGAGATAAAAGGTTCATTTTGAGATAAATCATGGCCTGTAGAGATGGCCTTAGCAAGTTACTATCCAAAACTTAATATCCAGAGGGCTTGTTTCCCTGCCCATAGGGAAAATAGGTCGACATATTAAACTGTATTCCAAAAAAAAACTTGAAAAGTCCCCCTCACTATCATGAGTTTGAATATTTAAACAACTTTCAAAGAGAGATATAAAAGTGGTAGAACCCATCATCATCATCAAGTTGGTGGCACTGGGGGGAAAGTCTACAAGAAGCCATTGCCGAGAGAAACTGGAGTAGGCATCTAAGAAGTGGAGGTATGATAGTCTGAGATCACTTGAAAGTTTCTTGCTTGTGTCTTGACCAACCAAGAAACCATAGTGAGCATAATCTTGTTATGTCTTTCCAAAGAATCTATTACGAACCTAAGCTTTTTGAATTTTGGTTTTTTGGCTAGCATTGTATGTGTCACGAAAACCTTTGTATGTCAATATAGCTCCACGGTTCTGAAAATTTTTGTATCTCTTACTATACTGGATCCTAGATCAAGGACAAAAGGGGTTGTTTCCTTGTCGACCTATTGTTCTTCATGATAGGCCCTAGTGACCTTCACATCCTCGTCGATTGTCTTCATGAAATCATGGGAGTCTGGGTTAATGAAGGTGGTGTAGGAAGCAACAATTGCTTCTCGCTCTGAGGTAGCTTTCGTGGATTGGGAAGGAAACTTTCATTTCTTTTTGCGGCATAGAGCCATGTTAGGAGCGTGAATGAAACCAAAAAATCAACCAAAGAGCCACCAATAGTAATATCGTAGCAATGAATTGTCACAGAGAGAACCCAAGTGTAAACTCCCCCATGCAAGTCTGATAAGGAGTGATTTTCCCATCATGTCTCCCACAATCAAATTAGAAAGAGGGGAATTCATTTCCTAGGGTGGCAATTGAGTTCTCTATTTCCCTTGAACCTTTTCCATAACCATCAACCGCCATCGAGGCTTCATCATCATCGAAGGGACTAGGCAGTACAGAGCTTCTAGTGCATGGGTCTATGTAGGAGATAAAGGGCGGAGAAGAGGGTTCGTGTGGGCACTTCAACCGCTCGTCTAGCCCATACGTCACCTCATGTGTTACACCAAGCACCCCCTCCAGAAAAATAATTTTGATATACCAAAATAGAATTTAATATATTAATGTAATAAAGTCTAGTATACTTTATAGCAATTCAAGTAAGAATTGGATTGGCTTCCAATTTGATTAAAATAAAATTTAAAATGTATCATTATGTAATACATTGTAATCTAAAATATTTTTTTAATATATAATATTATGATACTTTATCCAAGTTCCCAATTTTCCAACTTTCTAAAAACTCATACAACATAAATAATAATTTATTTAATATTCAAGTCCTAATTATTATTTAATTAATTAATAAAATATCACATTTTAAAATGTATTTTTTATTTAATTAATTTTTAATTATAATTATAAGCTAAAAATTTATTAAATTGTATTTAATCATCTAAAATTTAGAATTAAAAATATTAAAACTTCAATTACAAAAATTTAGATTCTTAAAATCATAAATAAGATTGAGTAATTGTCTAAGTCATAAATGGCTTTTAATAAGCTTTCACTCTAACATACTCACTAATAAACTGCGTTAAGGTGTGACGGGTTTTAATAAGCTTTCAGTTTCAAATATTGACGAATAAACTGCATTAAGGTATAATGTTCGTAACAATTAAAACCATCTTATGGATGGTCATTTTTTTTAACTAATAATAAGGGAAATAGCTGTAAAGTTATTAGTTAATTATAATGTTTTTTTTAATATTGTCCCACCCTATTATATATTTCAAATAAAGTTTATTTTCCAAAGTAACATTATCCAAAAATATATTATTATTAAAATTATAAATAATTAAAATAATTATTTATTCATATTTTTTTGAGTGGATGATGCAGTATACCCTGTTATTAACCTGTTGTATAGGTGCAAATTACTAGGCTTGTGGCTATGATGCAAATTACTAGGCTTGTGGCTATGGGTTCTTAATACAACTGTGATTTATTTTCTTTCATCACCAAAGGAATAGAATGGAACTACGCTGGGTGAGAAAGGCAAATCCCAAGAAGTCAGAGTAAGCTATTCCCTTGTAGTTATGTAGTCATATTAGATTCAATTTTTTAAGTTGTATATAGAAATAATTAAATTCAGATAATTTACAACAGCAATAGCAATGAGACTTCTAAAATGTTATAAAGAAATCAGTTGAATTGGAAGATCGTACAGCTCATTATGGAAAATATCACTTGCTTCTTTTTCTACACAATATTTGTCTCCCCAATACATGGAGAATAGGCACACCCAAGGTTTGAGAATCCATTCGATCTTGGAAATGAAGTCATGTTCAGTTATTCTCAGATCCATGCTAGCTTTTTTTTGGAAGATTATAGTAATATTCATTTGGACGTGAAACAAATATTCAACCAAATTCAAAACAGAGGAAATTCAGCTCAACCTGTCGCTCAACCCATCAGCTCAACCTGTCGCTCAGAGAATACGAAATTCAGATATTTTGGTAACAACTCCTCCAAGGCCTTGCAGGCCAGGTAATAATGCCTAGCCTGCAACCATCTCTTCACTTTTGGAGGAAAACAATATTGCAAAGACCACCATGCTGCTAGCGGTCCAGACCAGCAGAACAAGAAAAAATTCAACTTCAAAGATCATGATCAACGTAATCTTATTTCAAGAAAAATAAACAAATGGCAGAAGGCCGATTACACCACAGGCAGATCTTATGCCGACGACGAGTACTCTGTGCAAAATTTGGAAACACTAAAGCCAATTAATTTCATAGATTATTTCAAGCAAGATGCACAAAATTACGTTCAAAGACAATTACATTCCCAAACGCAATATTGTGGCCAATTAAAACAGTTCCCTGTTGATCATGAAGAGTACTTTATATCTTCTGGATTAAGCAAAGTTTTGCCCCTTCGATGTTTGAAACAAAAGGAAAGCGATCATCAAGATGAGCAACATTCTATTGAGTTGCAGCTATGGTTTTAGCTAATTAATAAACAAATTAATGGAGTTGAAAATCAATGGATTGATTTGGTTTTGAATGATTTCACTTCAACTGACATGACATGACATAGATATATCCTTCACTTCAACTGACATGGATCTATCCTATTGCCATGAAAATTATAGTTTTATAAGAATTGGAGGAATAGTTTCATGTATCATGATTATGTTTAGTCATTATATTTACTTCAAACTATACTAAGTGTAAATATACAATTCTTGCCTCTTCTACCATAGTGCATTAATAGAAGGAGGTCATAAATTATACCCCGCTAAAAAAATTCTTAGAAAAGAAATAATACAATCCAACTATTAAAATTTTAATTATGGACAATATGGATGTATACAACCCGTAATTCCATGGACTTTATCTTAAGTTTCATCATTTATAAGTATAGAAACCATGAATCCAAAATTTAAAAGTGTTGAAAGAGCAATATGAAAAATCAAATGAAAAATCAAACAATATGATATAAGTAGCCATATGATATAAGTAAAGAATATTGTATTTGGAGTTTGAAAAATTATATTTAAATTTTTAAGTGTTCACAATTTTAATAATTCAATTAAAATTAAAATTTGATGAATAAAGTTTTTAATTAATAGTAAAGTTTAGGAAGGTATACATATTCTATTCTTTTTGAATTTGAATATATAATTTTTTTAGGGAAACACATGTTTTTAACCATTAAACTCACTCACTATATATAACTTAAATTTATATTTATTCTGATTTATTGAAATTAAATTAACTTGAAAAAACACTCTTTTTTTTTAATATTGTTAACTTGATAAATCTTTATGTGATAAAAAAACCATCTCTATTTTCTATTTTCTTCATGTAAAAATTAATTTAAAAAATTAAAACTCAGGACAAATTCTAAACAGGTATCATGTTGAATATGTGCAGTTTAATTATTTGGTTGTTCAACGCATGCAGCGTAATTGTTTGGCTGCCATCTGGAAAGCATCTAAACCTACAGTGGTTTTATAATTGCAAATAAGGTACATATTTTTTTCAACAGTCTCGCTTCTGGCAGGCCTGCTATGGTTGCAGCCTACTATTCCCCGGCCACAAGACCAGGTTTTAATATAATAATCTAATTCCTCTTTGCCTTGTTTGATAAATGCGTTCTGTAACAAATTCGAGATACAATATCATATTATTTCTCAAATAAATCTCAGATCAAGTATTAATTAGAGTAGTATTAATTCCTCTTTGCCTTGTTTTTGTAAATGCGTTCTGTAACAAATTCGAGATCCAATATCATATTATTTCTCAAATAAATCTCAGTTCAAGTATTAATTAGAGTAGCATTACCATCAAATCAAATTAGGGACCTGTAGTTAAGAGAGGTATTTTGGAGATACACCCTCCCAAATCTCAGTTCAAATATTAATTATAGTATTACAATCAAATCAAATTAGGAACCTGTAGTTAGTTAAGAGAGGTATTTTGGAGATACACCATTCTTCCAGGCAAAATAGATAAAGTGAGAATTCTATTTTCAAAGGTGTTGGGATAATAAAGGTTGTAGTTTAAACTTTTTATGAAATTATTTTTTTAGCAATATTTTTAGAGAATATTTGTTTAAAATCTTGATAAAAATTGTGAGATCTCTAGATTTAAGTGGTTATTTTTATATAATTCAAATGTCCTGAAAATTTTTCAAAAAAAAAACTCATTTTATAAAACATTTAAACAATCTAATCCAAAGTATTAAAAGTTGTTTATTTAAATTTAACATCCATATCAAAATTCTAATCTTAATGTATTTCAATGACTATTTGTTTCACTTAAAAGATAAAGAATTTATTTCATGGTTTCATTAATAGTTGGCTGGGTTCATACGTCGTTAACATTTGTGGAATATTGGCACAGGTTTACAGATTATCGAATGCATGGGTCATAGAAAGTTTCACATAAACCCACGCCATGAACGAGAGAAGAGAGAGGACGTAAAATCTATAGTGATTTAAAGGATGAAGATCGACTTAAATTATTTTATTTTAGTTTTAATTTAAGATTTGAAATTAATTATTGTAACAAATTTTCATCATTTTCATAATATATTGTGTAATTAATCTTTTAATGCAATAACAAATTTGTATTTTTTTTAAGGTGTTAGTTAAAGGTTTTATTTTTTAGGTTTTTGGTAAAATAAATCTATACAAAATTTTTATTTTCTGTTATTTAAATTGTATTTTTGAATATATAGATAGATTCAGCATGCTGAAAAACTCTTGAAACACTTGGATTATATAAATTTAGCCACTTAAATCTGCAGATTCAACCATTTTTCATCTGATTTTTGGCAAAATCAAACAAAAATCGTGAAAAAACTTTAAAAAAATAGAACTTTAGAATAATACTGCTTGTTCTTAATACCTAGGCTCTCATTGCATGGTCACTGGCTTTGTTTTTTTGTTTTTTTTTCCGGATATTTTAAAATATTGCAACTTCGTGCAAACAAAAATCCTCTGGTTTCTTATTTTTACAGGAAGTACAGTCAAATTGAATCGTACACAACATGCACTAGATTCCAGTAGCCAATGACAAACCTTTAAATGTATCATTAGCGTTAAGCTTTTATTTTTGTTGAAATAAATATAGTTTCATGCATAATGATCCTGTTAGAGGATTGTATATGCCCTCTGCTGATATAGGGGAAATATGTACAAAGGATGCATTGGTTTGAGAGGCTCCGCCCCACTTGAGTCCAAAGGGCATCTCAAATTGTAGCTGACATTCAACAAGCCATGCCCATGATTAAATCCATGGCTCACAAGAGCTGTGTTTGTAGGAGGAAACTGTTCCAATAGTAAATGGATATGCATGGCCTTGCATTATCCACCTCCCAGAGTTTTCAACGGAAACATCAAAACCCAGATCCGCAAAGGGGAACCCATCTGGATACCTTCTTCTCTGATTATTTACCAAAGGCATCTCCCTGTCCGTAAATGTCTTATTACAAACCTTCCTCACCTGGTCAAATTTCGTGTACTTAGTACTATAAATTGGGCAAATGCCTTCTCATCAATGGGCTTACTGCTATCCAGATATATAGAACAGATCCTTGGAGAATTCCAGGCTCAGAGTCCTCATTAATCAAAGGTTCTACTTTTCTGATCATTTCATATTAAGACTAATTCGTTTTTTGTCTAGAACTCCTCGAAAAGATACATCTAATGAAATTATTCTCAAGAAGCAAGAGCTTAGCTGCAAGTTAGGATTAACTATATATGATCGTTTACACATGTTGTCAACTATTGCGGCATCCAAACTGACTTCTTGATCTTAAATTCATTTCTTGCCATGAACACTTCGCCTTGAATGTTTTGCAACTCCTAACAACCATCTCATGTATTTTCATATACGCTGTGCTTTTCTATAGTGTTAATTGGCAGCATCGCAATTGCAAAAGTCCTCGATCTAATCCAAATATCAGAACATATTTTGTGGATCACACCTGTGAACCTCCAAATGGAGCTCGAATTCCATCTCCAGCATATAATTCTCTTACGGGCACAGCTTCAAACTGGGGGGCTTTTCCTCCCATTACTACTACATACAGTGTAGGTCACAATTTTGATTACTATAATATTTGCTTTATGTTTTTTCACCTTGTGATGTGCATCATGCATTTGTTGATCCCAGACTGTATATAACTTAAATCATGAAACTGTTTGCAGCCATTCCAAGCTGTAGTTGCTCCCGCTCTGAGTACTCTTACAGGATGGATGGAAAATCTTAATCATCCTGCGCCACCTGAAGTAGCTTCTGGTTCAGCTGCTGTCGTGTCAACTCCAAATACAGGTTGGCTATTTGATAATCTGTAGAGTTAGAAACTTTATATGTTTCCTTGTAAACGTTTCTTCAGAACGGTTGGATATTATACATCGGGTAATAGATGCAGCAAGAACAAATCTATTATTTCAATAATTCAATTCTAACTTATGTTGATATCCTCTGGTTAGGTGAAATATAAATAATAAACCGTTTTATCGATGTCTCTCGGTATTCTTCTCACTGTTTATTTGATTATTCTGTCATAGAAAGTACTGGCCAAGACTCTCTCTATTACCTAAAGAGTTCACCATTATAATCTCGACCAGGTCTTTGTTACCGCCAAATCTCCACGCCATCATTGCAATTAACACTTACACTTTCATACGACCTAGTGCCTAATCCGCA
Source organism: Picea engelmannii (assembly GCA_009831015.1). Lineage (NCBI taxonomy): Eukaryota > Viridiplantae > Streptophyta > Pinopsida > Pinales > Pinaceae > Picea > Picea engelmannii. The sequence goes on along the minus strand of ML781865.1, from coordinate 134,129 downwards.
GGCCAATGTACCGGTGGTTTAAAGTGGTTTTGATTTTCTTCATTGCAGGGGTTCGTGAGTGGCTTTCAAAACTACTCCAAGGGTTGCTGCATTACATTAAATATACGACACTTGTCCAATTAGGGGATTTTCAATATCGACCAAGGGAGTACCTATTCATTAATCCACTCGCTTCTTTTCTCTCCCAGGTTAATTTATTAGGATTTATGGGGAACTAAATGAAAACACAGATATGTAATATTAACATAGAGAGACATGGTGAATAATAAGAGAGGTACAATAAAATTTGACTTCTATTAAATAAGAAATATGATGAAGATAAGTGAAGACTCATTAGCCAGAAGATGAGTACAATGAGGCTCAAGGCTTTTTTACATCAAACATGAATGCCAAAACCCTAGACATCCAAAAACCTAACCCTAGGAGATGAAGCTCCAAAAGTCATGTGGGTCACGTTGGGGTAAGTACTAAGTTGGTACTTGGGGTAGTAACTTTTGCATACGATCTTCGTTTTAGGCGCACGATAGCTTGTTGAAAATTTCTATTCGAGGACTATGCATTATTTTGTCACACATTAACTCTATTTATAGTGAGACTATGGCGGGCTTAAAAAACATTGTTTAGGGCCTCAAAATCACCCGAGAAGTTTAGGACCCAAAAAGCTAAAAACAAATTGTCAAGATGAAATATCTATGTGATCCAGTTTGAATAGGTGGGTGGAAACCTATATCAACTTGGATCAATCCTCCTCCCTTAGGAAGCAATGGTCTCCATTGCATTGAGTTCCCCCATCAGATGAAGAAATTTCTACTGAATTTGGTCCCTAGTGAGCCACTTGCCTTGGTGCAAGAACTGCCCTGCTTTGACAACACGATAAAGATGAAACTTTTGTTGGCGAGTTCCCTTGACCTATGTGTCCACGATATGATCAATGGATGTTTGTTCTATACAGTCAGGGTTGAGCTCTGTTGGTGTCAATTGTTTTTCTATCTCTGAAGTGTCCAATAATGGTGGAAAGTATGGTTGAAAGAGGTCCACATTAAACACTAGGTGCAAGCCAAGTAAAGAGGGAATGTTGAGCTCAAAATCATTTTCGCTCATAACCGTGGTGATGGTATAAGGTCCATAGTGGAGTGGAAGAAGCTTCTGATGGGGTCCTGTAAGATATTCTTTCTGTAAGTGCAACCAAACTTTATTTCCCACCTGAAACTTGTGTGACACCCGGTGTTGATCATGGCGTTTATTGTACTTGGCATTGGAATTCTGCAAAATATTTTGAACCTGTTGGCGAATGTGCTAGATTCATTCAATGAACTAGGTTGATTTGTTGGCTACAGTTTGCAGATGGGACGATTATGCCTATGTGGACGCAAGGGGTAGTGCAACATCCATGGGACCGAATGGTTGAAATCTCAACCCCACCTGAAAGGGGTTGTGGTTGGTTGAGCTATGTATGGCTCTATTGTAACTATGTTGAACATAGAGAAGACTCTCATCCCATGTGCACAGATGCTTGGAATTGTACATGCGTACAATATGCACGATCATCCTGTTGACGACCTCGGTTTGGCCATCCGTTTGGGGGTGGAAGGTTGTGGCTTTGGTGAGCTTGGTGTTGAGATGTGACTAGAGGCTCGATCAGAATGTGTTGAAGAATTGACTGTCCTGATCAAAGACGATGGTTTGTAGTATCCCAAAATGTATCCACGCTTGTTCAAAGAAGAGCTTAGCAGTGGCCTCTATTGTGATGCTCTTCTTGCAGGTGACTAGAATCACCATCTTGGAAAAACAATCAAAAAACAAGAAAACATAGTCATTTCCCTGATTGTTTGAAGGAAGGCCCGACATGTAGTCCATCAAGATGGATTCCCAGGGCCTGTTAGGAGCAGGAAGAGGGGTGTATATGCCTTGTTTCTTAATGGTCATTTTGGCAATGGTGAAGGTCATGCAGGACTTGATATACTTTTTGACATGCTGTCAGAGTTTCAACTAATAGAAATCTTGTTGCAGCACTACCATTGTCTTCTCTACTCTGAAGTGTCCTTCCACCTGACTGTAGTGAGCTTCCCAAATCATCTTTGCTTGCTCTCTTGATGGAACATAGAGATGGCCCAGATGGCACAACAACCCATCCTGCAAATGAAAATAACTAGCAATTGTGTTTGTGCCCAACATCTGGTAGGTAGTGGCGAGGTTAGGATCTCACTCATAGAGTTGGAGCCATCTAGAGGTCTCATGTCCACAAGAGTGTAGCATCGTGTTTAGTGTGGAAAATGGAGGTCAATTGAGACAGTCAATGATGTGATTGGTGCTCCCTGTCTTATACTTGATGTTGAGATGGAACTGTTGCAAGTATCTGGACCACTTCTGATGGCGGTCATTTGGAAATTTTCTTTGTGTCTCCCTGAACTGCAGAGGCTTATGATCAATGTATATGACTATCTCCTTCTTAAGAATGTAATGCCTCCACTAGAAGCAGGCTTGTACAATGTAGTACATTTCTTTGTTGTAAGTGGGGTACTTACGGACAGTCTCTGATAGTGTCTCACTATGATAGGCCATGAGATGTCCATGTTAAGTGAAAACTGTGCCCACAACATAGTTTAAAACATATGTCTCAATCTCAAACGGTTGTTGCAAGTTGGATAATGAGAGTATTGGGGCTGAACATAAGCACTTATTCAAATAATCGAACACTTTCTGTTGCGATTGACCCCACACGAATTTTTCATTGCCACTGCCCCTGGTTTCTTAGCTAAGGGCCCATGTAGTGTGGGAGAATCCCAACACAAACTTGCGATAGAAATTGGCAAGGCCTAAGAAGATCCAAAGCTTAGTGAGTGTGGTCGGGGATGGTCAATCACAGATGACCTATATTTTGGTTGGATCAACCTGCACCCCATGCTCATCCACAATGTAGCCTAGGTACTGGAGCCTGCTCATGTCAAAGGAGTATTTTTCCAAATTTGAATGTAGATTGTGTTACTACAGAGTGTGCAAAACTTGTTGAATGTGTTGCAAGCGTTCCACCCAATTCTTGTTGAAGATGAGGATGTCATCCAAATACACTACCACAAAGGAATTAGTCAAAGGTCACAAGATATCATCCATCATCCTCATGAAAGTTATTGGGGCATTTTTCAACACAAAGGGCATGACCAACCATTCATAAAGACCTTCTTTAGAATTGAAGGCAGTCCTCTAATCATCAGTCTACTCTATTGGGACCGCATGGTAGCCAAACTTCATATTAATCTTACTGGAGTATTTGTCCCCCTTGAGCTGGTCAAGGAGATCGTCAATTTAGGGAATTAGGTACCATTTCGTAACCGTGATTTTATTTAGGGCATGATAATCAATGCAGATTCATCAAGACCTGTCTTTCTTCTGCACAAGCACAATTGGGCTTCCACAAGGTGATGATCTTGGGAGGATGTGCCCCTTTTCAAGCATCTCTTGGATCTGGTAGTTGATTTCCTCATTTTCTAACAGAGAGCGGTGATATACTGGCCCATTAATTAGTAGTGCACCGGGGGTCAAATCGATGTGTGCTTGACTTGATAGTGCATAGGTACTCTAGTGGGTGAGAGGAAGATGTATTTTTATTCTTCCATAAACTTATACACTTGCTCCTACTGCAAGGAGAGACCCGTCGTGGAGGCCATGGATGTGGTTGCAACCTTCAGCTCACTCTGAGTGCAAATCATGAAAAAGACAAACTATTTGGTCTAAGAGATGACCTTCCTGCATTGCTTGGCAAAGATCAAGGAGATAGTGGTAGATGGAAGTATCTCTAGTATCTTGTATAATTTCCTATCATTAATAATAATAAAACTAAGAGGCATGGACTCATATAAAACATGACGTTTTCATAAATAAGGTTTTCCCAAAAGAACATCACAAACTTCAAAGGGGGTGGCACCATACAATGCCTCATATTTGAAGGGCTTGATGTCATAGGCCAAACAACACTGTTGGATGACGCGAAGATCACTCCCTTGGCAAAGCCATCTAATGGTGTATGTCTGCGGATGTGGTGATGTTGGAAAAACCAACTGCTTGACGATCTATGTTAAGATGAGGTTCTTCTCGCTACCACTATCAACGATAAAGTGCAATAGAGTACCCTTCACCCACATCCATGAATGAAAGAGGCACTCACCTTCGTCTAGTTCATAGAGTTCGTTGGGCTGGACCTTGGTGGTGGTAGCAACGGTGGCACTGGGTTCTACATCAATGATCCATCTCTCTTTTTCTAGGTCTAATTCAAAGTAGGGCCCTGCATCTAATTCAGAGTCTTTCACCTTGACCACCAATAAATTATTTGAGCGACATTGAGTGGTGTTATGTCAGGGGTTGTTCTGGAACTCACACCATTTCCCAGTGTCTTTCTTTGTCTTCCCATTGTCCTTCCTTGTTTCTGGTTTGGATTGGTTGTCATGAGGCTTTCCATCCTTACTATGCCCTTTGTTCTATGGGTTGGGGTTGTCTTTTCCCTACTTCTGGTGTGTGGGGTTTGCAGAGCCAAACTACCACCTCTTTTGTTTAATCTTATATCAATTTTGATAGTATATCGATAGGTCGCGCCCAAGGAAGAAATGTCCAGAAAATCCATTTCTCTCTGAATGTATCTATGAAAACCGTTGCAGTACTTGAGCACTAGATGTCACTCAGATTCTTTGATACCCATCTTGGTGCGCAATGTATGGAAGACATTGGTGAACTCTGGCACTATTTGGTATCTTTCCTGCTGCATGGTGGTCCATCTTGTATAAAAGTCATCATAACTTCCAAAATGGTAGTATTGTTCCTTAATAACATCCATGAGAGAACCCCAAATGGGTGCAACTACAAATAATGTAGATCCCTCTATTTCTTTTTTCTCATAAAAAGTGTCCCACCAATTGTTTACACGAGGGATGGCCTTGAGGAGGACAAATGTAATATTTTCTCTATTAGAAAAGTTGTGAACAAAAAATACTCTTCTAAGAGGTTTAACCATTTATCTACAAGAATATGAGTACAATGAGGCTCCAGAGACCTTTTTACATAACACATGAATGAATAAAACATATACATTCAAAAACCTAACCCCAGGAGATGAAACACCAAAAGTCATGTGGGCCTTGTTGGGTTAAGTTGGTACATCAACTTCCCGGAGTTATAATTTTCGCATACAATCTTCGTTTTAGGCACATGATATCCTGTTGAAAAGGTATATACGACGACTACACATTCTATTGTCACACTCTAATGTTTTTAACAATGTGACTATGACAGGCCCAAAAAAACGTTGTTTAGGGCCTCAAAACGACCTCGAAAGTTTAGGACCCGATAAACTAGAAAAAAACTGCCAAGATGAAAACTAAAATTACCAAGATGAAATATGTATGTGAGCCAATTGAAATAGGTGGGTGGCCACCAATATCCACTTGAATCATTAACGAGGATCATTGATCAACGATAAACATTATGTTTTGAATAATGATAGGGATTTGGAGGTGGCAAGGAAGTGAGGTGGTGGCCTAGACTGCACAAACCTCAAGCAACATCATTGTGCAGTATCAAAGTGTGCCAAAATGGCCACTAGAAATCTGTTAATTTCAATTTCTTCTTAAAGTATGACAATTCACAAAACTAAATTGCACATACCAAGGTAATAAAGACATCAAATGGCTATGAACCAATCAAAAAATGCAATTTGTAAAATTTAGTAAATAGAAAAATAAATTTATTTTAAAAATAAATCCAATTAATATGAAATATGAAGGGATATATCACGTTTTTTGGGATGAAAAACGTAATAAAGACATCAAATGGCTATGAACCAATCAAAAAATGCAATTTGTAAAATTTAGTAAATAGAAAAATAAATTTATTTTAAAAATAAATCCAATTAATATGAAATATGAAGGGATATATCACGTTTTTTGGGATGAAAAACGTAATAAAGACATCAAATGGCTATGAACCAATCAAAAAATGCAATTTGTAAAATTTAGTAAATAGAAAAATAAATTTATTTTAAAAATAAATCCAATTAATATGAAATATGAAGGGATATATCACGTTTTTTGGGATGAAAAACGCAACAAGTCCCTAGTTGGAGGCATGGACTAATAAACTACATTAAGGTATAATGTTCATAATAATTAAGATGAATATATAGAGTGTCATTTGTATTGGAATTTGATATAAAATATATTTATCATAAGACATCTTATCTATAAAATAAAATTAAGTTTTAAAATGGTTAATAAAAAAAAATACTCATTATTAAAAACTTCTAATTACTTAGGAAAACTCCTCATCATTTTTATGAATAAATTGTTTTCCAACTCTTAATAAAAAGATTAAAAAAATTATTTTTCTATTTTAAATATAAAAATGAAAATGAGAAATGAAAATTGAATCTTCATCATCTTTAACATCAAAGTAAACTATTTATAATTTTAAAAAACAAATACTAAGATGGAAAAAATTTCTTTCACTTTTAATTATTCCAAAATTTCTTTCACTTTTAATCATTCTTTCTACTTTTGGCTACAAGTATAAAATGATGTCATTTGTTTCAGTTTCCACTAGTTTGGCAAAACAGGGGGCAAACCTCTAAAACTGATAAATTTTGTACAATGACAAATGGTTTAATCATGTAATATCACTTTTATTTACAAAAAAAGTATGAAAATATAGTAAAAGTCGATGATATGGTTGCTAAATGCTTTCTATGGACAAAGTATTGATTTATTCAACTTTCACATTTAATCTATGCTTGAAGGGAGACATACACGCATTAAAAGTTTTTCATATCCACAACTAGAAAGTGGGTATTATTAAGTTTAAAGCTTCCAAAAGACTCCCAAGTTTCCAAAACAATTCCCAAACTCCCAAAACCATTTATACTAAAGATACTTTGAAGACTTCTAACTTCGCGTGCAATTATGATATATATATATATAATAAATTCATTTTAATTCCAAATTTTTCATTTTTAGAGAAGATAAAATCTTTTAAGATAATTTTTTTTTAAATATAAAAACACTGAAATAAGTTTATACTTCCAAGAATTTTATTCTTCAAACACATACACACAAAGAGACAAAGTTTAAATGACTCTATCATAATTCTATTATGAACTTTTTTTTTCCCAGTAATTTACCCATAAAATACTTCTCCAAATTCTTTCATTCACAGACGCAAAGTTAAGATGAATCTATCATCAACGTTTTCAGTACTTTACCCATAATATACTTCTCCAATTTCTTTCATTCACATGGAAGCCTATTGCGATTAAGAACGCGCAGAATGCATTTATGTGAATACTTATTTATACCAAAATAGCAGCCAGCGCAACGAGATGTCGATCGCCTCTCGAGAAATCGCAACAGCAGCTGTAGATTGGATGAAGTCTCTGGGTTCGAATCAACGGCGCCGTTCATCTGAAAAAGAAAATCGACAAAAACATGCTGTTAGTTGTTGGAGAAGATCCAAACTATCATAATGTTCATTCAGGTAGATGATTTCTTCGGGAGACGAGTGCAAGATTTTAGTTTCCAAAATAGTATTCCAATGCAATATTCTATATGAAAATGAACCCTATCTTTATATTACGTAAATTAAAAAGAATAAGAAAATACAGAGTGTAAAAATCCTCTTAAGAATAAGAAAATAAAGAATATGCACATGAAGTTGGGTGTAGCAAATCAATACCGGCTTATGTCGGCCTCAAATGGTAGGAGAATTTATTGATTCACAATCGATTCGACTCCTCTCTTCCATAGCTTGTATTACTTCGGTCATGTTCTAATTTCTCTCTATTCCCTGCAGCTTCCATATCGAATGCCGGGCGAATATATTAATTCTTTCTGCCTCTCTCTATTCCCTGCAGCTTCCATATCGAATGCCGACTGAATATCTTAATTCTTTCTGCCTCCTTTACTCTTGATTCTGCCACGAGGGAGACAAAGAGACGAAGCTCGCTATAGACTGCGGAGGAGTCCATTGTTTCCCCAATTTATGCCAGAAATTGTACTTCTGCTGAGGTTATACACAGGAGCCCGCCGTGAAGTTGGACAACAACTTTCTTGTACCAGTGGATGTGGCGAAATTTGAGTGGCCCGTATATATGGTGATTGCCAGATGCTGCTGATAGGTAAGTGTTCTAGACGTTGACCGTTAAAAACTACACCATGAATATAAAAGTAGCCTCTAAAGCGTGACCGCTAATGTCGGTTACTCAGTAAGAGTTAACTTTGCTTTAAAATTTTAAAATAAAACTCATATAGATATTAACGGCTTTTGTTCGACATTAAAAGAATATTAATAAAGTTAATACAAGATTTTGGAGTATGATAAAAAATATCGATGATTTGTATAACATAAAATTGTATTTAGTATGTAGATTTCGAAGGATTGTTATGATTATAAGAGTTGGAAATTTTATGATTTTGATACCCGTGCTAACTTCAAACTCCTTGGAATATTAAAAGTTTAATTATATTCATTTATTTTAATGTATGAATTTTTTTTTAAGAAAATATATGTTTTTAGCCATTACATATTAAAATATTTTATTTACTATTAATATTAAGATGTAGTTTTTGTTATTAATATTTTTGTAAGTGTCATATGTCATATCCATGTTGAACATAGAATGAATTATACATCTTTCTCACATTGGTCGTAGAAAATATATCTCTATGCAACAATGCATTAAAAATCACATATTATTCAAATGATGAAGTTATATGATAGAAGTTATAAGAAATAAGCTTGTAAAGTGAAATGTGCACTAGTCTTCACAACAAGCTAGGATTATTGTGTGATTGTTGTGTTTTCCATGGTGTCTTTATGTATGTTAAAACATGAATAAAAGGAAATACATATCAATATAATATCCACCAAAAAGTTTGCTTGAGAAGTAATAAGGGGATCCTAAGACCACAAGAGGGGAAGACAAAAATGGGTGCATAGGCACTGATTTGACTTGACATTTGTACATTGGAGATGAAACCTTTCTTGCCCGTGACTCATTACCAATCTTTCACATTTATCTTTGACTTGTGTTTTCCTTTGATATTTTCTAATGTGGGTGCCTTACAATGACTCTTGGTGAGTCTCCCCCCACTACAATTCTTGGAAAACCTAAAGAGAGTAAAAAAGGCTACTATAGCTTGGCACAAGGAACAAAAACAAAAGGAAAATCAGGTTTTTTAGGATATCGAAAAACAACAACATATCTAGATGAACCAAGAAGTGGAACACTCCTTCAATGAGGAACATAAATCCTAGATTCTACAATTAGAAAAAAAAAAAATAACATCCTTTTAGCCAAAGAAAAGGAATGGCACATAAAGAGCAGAGCACTCTAGCTCAAAGCGGGAGATGAAAATTCAAAGTTCTTTCACCATTTTGAAAATAGAAGAAAAATAAAAAAACATAATCTAATCAATCCATAGAGCATATGGATCGGTGGCCACAAAATTTGAGGAACTGGAAGATGAAGGCATATCTCGTTTCCAAAACAACCTATTCAAGATAGATCAAAGATTTACTATAGATACCATTCTAAGGGTTACCAATATCTTCCCTAACTTTGTAAAGAAAGAATGGAATGAACAATTAATGACAGAAGTATCCAAAGAAGAGCTTCATAATATTTTACACAGCTTCCAGAAGGACAAAATCCCTTGGCCAAATGGATTCTCGACTGAATTCTACATTGGAAATTTCAATATCATAGGATATGATCTACTCAAAACCATTGAATACTCCAAATCCACAGGTAAAATCTTGGGCTAGTTCAATTCTTCCTTTATATGATCCCTCATCCCCAAAATTGATAATCCCCGACCTTTCATCCAATTTCACTCAATATCCATTTGCAATAGTATATACAAAATAATTTCAAATATCATAGCATTTTTCTTAAAGGATATCCTTTCTACCAATATTTCAGGAGAATAGTTTGGATTTCTACAAGGAAAATATATCCACTAAACCATAGGGCTTGCCCAAGAAGGCTTACACTGTACACATGTTGGGAAGAAAAATACAATTGTATATAAAGTGGACCTGGAAAAAAAATTTGATCGAACAAGTTGGACCTACATCCGACTTCTTCTCATACACCCAAGCTTCTCCCACTCCTTTGTCACCTGAATTCTCAACTTCATATCCAACACTTCCTTCGCCATTCTCATCAATGGATCTACTTCTCCATTCTTTAAGAAAAAAATAGGACTTAGAGAAAGATTCCCTATATCCCTCTTTTTCTTTTTATTGGTGACATAAATCTTAAAAAGACTCATTACAAATAAAGTATCACAAGGTCTTTTGAAAGGCATACAAATATCCACAACATGTTACGTCACCCATCTTCTCTTTGTGAATGATATTCTCATTTTCTACAAAGACAAGCATATATATTTAGATATCCTAAAAAAAAATACTTGATGCATTTTTTCTCTCAAAAGGAATGCAAATAAATATGGGGAAGTCATTGCTTCTTGTTTGGGGACTAAATGACCAAGAAAAAAATATAGCCACAATGCATCTTGACAATCAAATAGAAAACCCATCTAAGGGCCTAAAATATTTAGGCTTCACCATTAAGGAAAATGGGCATAAAAAGAAGGATTGGTCCCAGATGCTGGAAAAAGTGGAGAAAAGGCTACATTATTGGTATAATAGGTAGTTATATAGAGATGGAAGATTAGTCCTTATATATAGCTTTATTTATTATATATATTTAAATGTTAAATACATATATAGAGATGGAATATTAGTCCTTGTATTTATATTAAATGTTAAATACATATATAGGAATAATTATATATAGCTTTATTTAAATGTTAAATACATATTATATATAATTTTTTATCATAATATTTTAAGGTCACAGCCAAGCCAACACACCAAATTGGTGTATGAGACCCCCTTGTTTGCGGGACAAGGGACCCCCCTTCCACCCAAGGATTTGACTAGTAAAGTCTAAGAAGGTATACATACCCTACCCCCTTTGGATTTGAACCTGTGACCTCTTAAGAGGAAACACATGTTCTTAACCATTAGGCCCACTCTCTCTCTCTATATATAATTTTTATTGTATGACAAATTTACATAGCTCTTTTGTTGAAATTATAGTATTTTTCATGTTAATATTTTTTTTGGTTTGTCTATGTTCCTTGTAAGTGAGAAGGGAAATTGGTGGTTTGAACAAGTTGAACATGTTGACCAGGCTAAACAATGTGCAATATTTTTGTCCGGCTAAGCATTCTCTCTATATTTGGGTGTATGGTCTAATGCAAAGCGTAAACCTGTCTCTAATACCATATGTGAGGCCCTAACTTTCAAGGCCTCTGAATATGACTAAATAATGTAAATAACACTTTTCTATAATAAAACTAAGTTTTGAATATATGAAAATTTTGAATGTATGAAATTTCATCACAACAATTTAGTTGAGATTTTTCTTTTTCATGTAAAGTAACAACCTTGTAAATTGACAACATAGTTGACAATATAGCTTAATGATTTATCCACACATATATTAAGATTAAGATGGTAAAATACCTCTCCAAAAAGTTTGCATGACTCTCTTGATGCTTGTTTGTTGTATGTTTTTCACTAAGGGAAATTGAATGTTTTCCTCCTAGCTAGCTAAGAACAACCTCTTCGGTTCCCTACCTCCAAGAATTCTTAGGGTTTCCTAACCCCTAGTCCAAAATTCCCAGCAACTAGTCCAATCTTATATGAATCAAATTTTCATAATATCACCATTTAATTCTCTCCCAAAATTAATGCTCCTTTTCTCTCCACTAAAAGCACCCCCCTCTAACATGAAATCCCTTCCCTTATTCCCCATCCACCTCCTTAACTTGCATTCCTCCCTCATAAATTATCTATCTAATGTTGTTCGTTCCAACCATACGCAATCACAACCGTTCCAATAAAAAAATTATTTTATTTATTGAATTATATTATTTAATTCATTAATTAAATCATAATCAAATCTAATTAATTAATATAATTTACTTAATTACATTAATAAATTTAATTGTTTTAATTAAAGTCATTACATTAATAAATTTAATTACATTAATTATTTTTTGTTAATTAAATCTATTTGAGGTGTTACAATCTAAGTCTTTTAATAATAAAATTATATTAGTGTGAAAAACAATATACACATCAATTTATATTGTATTATTGTTGAAATCAATGTATTCAATTATTTACTAATATATTATTACTAAAATCAATGCATTAAAATATTTTATATTATATCATATTAAAATTAATAAGTTAAACTATTTTTATTATATTCATTTTTAAAACTATTTTTATTGTATTATTTTTAAACTATTTTTATTTTTATTGTACTATTGTTAAAATGAATACATTGTTTCAACATTTTTAAAAATTAATGTATGTCAATATATTTTAATATTAATATATATTGATGGTTTTGCAGTGATTCATATTTTTGCTTAATTCTGTTAAAATGAATACATTGTTTCAACAATACATTGAAGCATTTTTTAAAATGAAGCATTTTTTAAAATTAATGTATGTCAATATATTTTAATATTAATATATATTGATGGTTTTGCAGTGATTCATATTTTTGCTTAATTCCTCGATATAACTTGGTGATCATTATACTCAATATCAAATACATCAATAACTTTCTCTCTCTATATATTTTCAAGTTTTTAAATACAAAAATCTAAGGAGATTTCTGTAAAACATAGATTCAAAGTCCTTTTATTACAATTTTAAATCATGATAAAATAAACTTTTGAATTTATAATATCATTATGATTAGTCTTATTTTAACAAAGTTATATGGAATTATTAAAAAAGGAAGATTAATATATGGTAAAAAGTTATAAAGAAAAAGCTAAAAGTTAGGTTTCTTTTTTAGTTATTATTCAATCATGGATCACTTAATTATTCTTAGGAGCATCTCAAAGAAATGTCATAATAATAATAAAACCAATCTCTTGTGTTTCTTTATTGACTTTAGCAAATTTTTTGAAATAGTTCCTAGAAATGACTTTTAAAATAGATTAGAAGAGATAAAAGGTTCATTTTGAGTTGAGAGTAGTTACAATTGTATGAAAATGTTACTATTTTTTTCATAGACATTGAGGGTTCTTCACAAGAAATTGATTGTAATATAGGAGTTAAACACGGTTGTCTGTTGTTGCCTACATTTTTTGCATTTACATTGAAAATTTAAAGACATGTTGATAATATTGTTCTTATGGAAACATGTTCCTTTGATCTCGAGAAACAACTAAGAATTCTCACTAATTTTTGTTCTATCATAGGTTATGATAATCAAATCCAAAAATATAATTATGTTAATTTTGTGTATGACAATAACAACTTAGAGGAAGTTAATATTACAAATATCTTGAAGTCAACCTTCATCACAAGCTTAACCATAACTATAGCAATGACAAAATCCTTAATGGAGGGTGGAAAGATTATTTTGGTCTTGAAAACCTCTATAAAAACAATAGACTTCTATTTATAGGAAAAATAATATTTGTGATTATCATAACTCTTTTTATCTTATATGGATGTGAGGTTTTGGGGATGCAACACCTTTAGAGAATCATGGAGGAA
>ML781865.1:95028-116129 GCA_009831015.1 Picea engelmannii | reverse complement strand
GCTAAGTACTCCTAAATAATGCTGGTTTCCGGTTACCGGCAGCATGTTTTGGTGACTATAGCTTTGAAGCTGTGTATTTTGTCCAAGTTTTGAGTTAATATATGATAGCAGGTACTAAACCTTTTTTATTTAAAAAAAAAAAAAATTAATTGTTATTTAATTAATTAAAAAAATATCATATTTTAAAATATATTTTTTATTTGGTTAATTTTTTAATTCTAATTATGAATTAGAAAATTATTTAATTTTATTTAATCATCTAAAAATTAGAATTAAAAATATTAAAATTTCAATTATTGAAATTTAGATTCATAAAATCATAAATACAATTGAGTTTAATAAATTGACTAAGTCATAAATGAGTTTTAATAAGCCTTCACTCTAGCATATAAGCCTTCAGTTTTACATATTGACCAATAAACTGCATTAAATATAATGTTTATAACAATTAAAATTAATGTATAAATTTCTATTTTTATTGATTAATAAGGGAAATAGCTTTTTCCAATATAAAATTAGCTCAAAATTATATTAATATATAATTTTTTTTACATCTGAAAGGATTCTTATCAAACTTTCTCTATGCTGATCTAACTAATACTATTCTATCACATATCAAATAAGCTCCATCTAAAACACTAATATATCTCAAATACCATCCAAAAAAAATCTTTACAAAAAAACACTATATCATAGTAAATGCTAAATATTAAAAAATTTATCTCCTCAAAAAATATCAAAAAACCCTAAAACCATGATCCAACACTCTAAATAACTTATAAACAAGAGGAATTAAAAAAGCTTTAAATGAAATAGTTGCAAAGCAGTTTGTATTTATCTTATATATATATTTTTATTTTTAAATGGGGTGCATTTGCAAAAATAACATCACCCAAAATATATTAGTATTAAAGTGATAAATAATTAAAATAATTATTTATTAATATTTTTAATCAATATCAATATCCCTGAGTCTATATCCGGTAGGTGTAGGTGCAAATTTCAAAGAATATAATAAAAATATAATGTATTTATGATAAGTTATTTTTTTTTTTCTATCACCAAAGGAATACATTGAAAGTATGCAGACAAACCCCTAGAAGTCTGACTGAGCTATCCACTTCGAGCTATGGCAGTCATATCAAACTCAATATATAAATAATAATTAAATTCAGATCATTTACAACAGCAATAGCAATGAGACTTCTGAAATCTTATAAAGAAGTCAGTTGAATTGGAAGATCGTACAGCTCATTAGGAAAATATCACTTGCTTCTTTTTTAACACAATGTTTTTAAAATATTTGTCTCCCCGATACATGGAGAATAGCCACACCCAAGGTTTGAAAATCCATTCTATCTTGGAAATGAAGTCATGTTCAGTTATTCTCAGATCCATGCTATTTTTTTTTTAATTTATTTCTTTTTAAGATTATAGTAAATATTCATTTGGACGTGAAACAAATATTCAAACAAATTCAAAACAGATGAAAAGAACTGATTTAAAACGAGCTGCTTTTGTGCTTTTTCTTTTTAGAGAAATATAAATTATAAATACCATCGTATTAGATACATAAGGAATTGGGAGGTGCTTTTGTGCCTTTTCATCTTAGAGAAATATATATACCATCAGTATCAGATATAGGAAAGGAAACTCGACCTTCTTCGTTTTTTGAAAGGAAAAAAAAAAGCTATTTTTGTTTTCCCTTGATTGCCCATTAAGAAAAAAATCACAGAAAAGCATTAAGAAAAAAATCACGGAAAAGCCTTGCTTGGCGACGATAACAAACCGAGACATATAAAATGGCCACCACCTTAAACCATTCTACTTCAACCATTAGCCAACAACATCTGTCTTATAAATTATTTGAACCATGTACAATATCTGTCTTATAAATTATTTGAACCATGTCTCAGAACTTGGAACCATTCTACTTCAACCATTAGCCAACAACATCTGTCTTACAAATTATTTTGAACTATGTCTCAGAACTTGGAATAATGTAGAAATTAGTTGTAATAGGTTGTTATTGGAACTCCAAGAAACTATTATTGGAATAAGGTTTTGAGTTGGTTGTAAGGTCTCGTATATATATAAGTAAGTATTTTTATAAAAATTCTTTCAGCACCAAAAAGTATAGCATTACCATGTCTATCCAAGGACTGTAGTTATTGAATTGCCTCTGGGGGAAACCAATTTAACCAACCTCCCAAGTTAAAAACCTGTGTTTCAGATAACCAGTCAAATAACATAATTGAGCAACTGGAGCGGAATCTCCCCGTGGGGAAACCAATTTGCCCAGGATTCTAGACTCTCTAGGACCGACACTAGACAATCAAAGCAGATTTTAACCGAAAAGACAAGTGGCAAAATATAAACAAAACAACCAGTAGGCCATGCAGTCTGACACCTATGCAGCAGGCGCAGCTCATGTCGTGGACGTGTTGCATGCCACAGTATCCAAGGTGGGTGCCTCGAGCACTGAAGTCGAGCCTGGTGTCGCGTCGTCCATTGGAGGCAGTTGCAGAGCCAGAACCAATATCGCCTCTAAGTCCACTGGTGCATTTGTTGTCGGTTCTGTGGGGTGGCGAGAGCCATGCCGAGAAGAGATCAGCTGCAATGCAGAGAGGAGATCAGCTGCAAGATTTGTGACCCCTTCTTGTCCAAGACTTCCAGGAGAAAGCACAGGTCGTCCACTTCCTTGCAAACCTCGAACACCAGGTCTTGCAGAATTGCAAGGTCGTCTTGGAATTTTGCACTGGTAGTGCAGTCTGAGCAGGAGTGGGGTTGTTCTGGAGGCTTCTTCTGACAGGCAAAGGTACCCTCGCGTGGAGACTGAACTGGTGGCGAGTGCATTGGTGATGGCGCAGGAGCTGAGTTCTCAGGCGAATTGGGAGGGATGGCCAAGGCGAGTTGCGAGGAGGAGGCCAAATCCGGTAAAGGCCCTGAGGAAAAGCCCAGTGAATTCCCCAGGAGGTCGAGCCACTCAACTCTACAAGTCCATGGCGAGGAGAGAGGCGAGAGACCACTGTGGCTCTGATCGGACTGACTAGAAGAGGAGGGCAAGGAGGGCGACAAGCTATGCGAGGGTACGGGGGTAGGCTGAGGTCGAATTTCCATACACGGTCGGTTTTGACACCAAGCCAAGCCATGCTTGGATTTTCCTCACAGTCTAGACATGGTCGGAGCAGGGAAAAGGTGAGCAGACACAAGGAAATGGTGAAAGTGGCCAGTGAACACAAGAGGAGGGCGTAGACCGCGGGATGGCTATGGTAAAAATAGATAAGGATGAAGAAAACACTGGTGAGCTCCATGGTATGAATACATCTGGAGAGGAAGGACACAGAAGCCCAAAGGTGGCCAGAGTAATGGCGGATCCATCAATCGAACGATAAGCCATAGTAGAGCGCACTTGGAGCATTAATGGTGCTTGTTATAGCAAGATTTGCCTCACCATTGCTATCTTGCACAAAGGACCTTTTTCCATTTCCCTATGTAGACTTATCAACCCCCTTTTTGATAAATCCAGAGCCGAAATTATATATTTTTCCACATATACACTTCCTAACTGCTTTGTAAGATGTGTATATGCTTGTTGCTCCACTACAGCTCGCGTATATCGGGATTTGTGCCAGAAAATACAAAATGAGGTCAGGTTTCCATGTCACGACAAATGATCTCTGATCTTTGGCCTTCCATATACTAGAAACGTTTTGAATTGGCCCTTTAGTTGCATTCTGGAGGCTATAAGAGAACAATTTCGAGCTATGGAAAAAGAGAGAAAGCATTCAACTTTGACAGAAAAGTTACTCTGGAGAAATTACTTCATATTGAGTCTGCATCCCTTTGTCCCTCAAGTCTGAACACAGTGTTCAGCCCCCAAGCTCTTCCCTTATTATCAAGAGGATCTCATTATCTCTTTGCTATGAGCTTGCCTTTGGTGGAGGATTGAAGTGGTGGAGACCCAGTTGGAAGGAACTTGGTTTCTTGGTTTCGAACCGTGCCGACACGGAAGTCTGTAATGTTGATACTTCTGTTGATCAATTATTAATAGAAATACTCCTTTCCCGTCCTATCGGTATCTTGCAAATATACGATTATTATCCATGTGCATGTTTGTAATGTTTATTAATGGATTGTGTTATCTGATGTGCTAACTCATTTTATATATTGTCACTATATACTTGCATCGTTTGTTTGTTGAGAACTTCTTGCAGGTGTAAATCTTTGGGTCAAAGTGCTCAGGTGGAACGACATCAAACGATTGAATCAGGGTACGCTTCTTCCTCGTATTGCACATTAGTTTATATAGCACATGTTGGAATTGAGCTGATTTCTGTAGTCATACCTGTCGGTTGTGGTTTACCCTTGGCCTTAGAGAGTTTTTCCCTTGTAACAGAATTGGCGACTCCACTGGGGAGAGATCTTCCTTCTAAGGGTTGAAGTATTTTTCCTTCTTACATTGCTCTTTTTCCTTTGTATTTCTTGTCATATCACAGTTGGATAGAGTCTGTTCACTCTGGGTCTGAGTTTTCAACCTTTTAACCTTGCCTACCCTTGTTTTAAAAGATATGCACCCTTTTTTCCCTGACAACCACGTATATACGCTTGTTGTCCCACTACAAGAGGCGTATATATGCCCTTTTCTCTTGAACAGGAGCGTATACCACTTCCCCCTTGCTTGTTTGCTTGGTTTAGTGACTGTTGGGTAGGTTTTGAGAATCACTGAGCCTTCTTAGGTCTCTGTGGTACCTGTTGAGATTATCTGAGATGACAAGAAACCTTTTTGGAGTTGAATTTTTGGGCGACATCTTTCTCTTTGTTTTTCATTTTTTATTTGTCCTTGGTAGTTGGGTTGTCTGCTTAGCTTCTTGGTATTCTGCTCGAGTGATTTCTTTTATACATAGTAGAAGTTATATATCAAGTCGCTTATCAGTCCATGCATTTTATTTTTTTATTGAAAATACAAAAAATAGGCATTGTTGCATTGGTTGGTATTTTTGTCTTTGAACCTTTATCATTAGCTTAGCACATTTAGAGAAAGATTGAATTTTACTTCTGAGTTGCAGAGTTAAAATTGAAGATTGCATGGTTTTTATTTAGCATATCATTCAATGAAAAGTTAGGTTAGGCTATGCATTATATCTATTTTTATTTTCATGCAGAGTCATAACACCATGAGTTTCATTTGCATACCTCTTTGAGTAATCACGGCCAATAAAATTTACGCTTTAAACTAAAATTGATTAGTCACGATTTTATTTGTAGGGTGCACAAATTAGCCTAGGATTTAGTGCCTTGGAAGAGGATTTTGTGAGTAAACTTCTCCAAGGCAATTAAATCAATTTATGTGTCTGAGACAAGGAGGTGAGAAGTACATTGTATAATTGGTAATATCGGGAGGCTCCGCTCACACCAGAGTTAATCACGAGGTCGCGCGAAGTTAGTTGAAGGGATAACCCTGGATACTCACCTAGCGTCAGAGATATTTCTATGGATTTGTTCGTATTTGGGGATCTTGCTAGTGCCCATACCTCTATGAGAGGCGGTGCTTTCAAGGTTTCGGGCTTTGCTACCCTGCTCATATGGTGATCCAGACTTAGGACTGCTCGCCTGTGCATCGGTTATACAATGGTTTATTAGTTTCTTCACTTAGGTTTCTCATAGGTTACTTGCAGGGGTTATTCTTCTTGTATCCTAAGTCAGATAGGGGTCGGACATCACACAACCTTTATGGAGGATTACCTCTCCGGGGGAGTCTGATCGACTGGTTGTTAAGCCTACGAGGGCCCTTATAACCGATTTTGTTACCTCCAAACTTTAGCAGGGAGTCTCAGGTCCCTCTTGGACGAGGCATACCTTCTTTAGCGAGGGAGGCCACTCAGCCACTTTAGCCCGTTTGCATGCATATTGGTCGTTTGAATTTTTGGTATGCTCTTTGATTACTAGTTGGCCTTAGGATATCTTTTTATTTGTTTGAGAGTCATAAGTCGTCATGGAGTCGGACCATCTTCCTCGCAGGTCCCGTCGGTTGTTACAGTTACCATCGGTTTTCGAGCTATTGCCTTCTAAAAGGTGTAGAGTTATCAGGAGTGGTACACACACATCCACTTTTCAGACTTGTGATCACACAAGGATGAGTACTGAGTCTAGTCTTCAGAACACTAGGAGTTCATCAACTCTCAATCCCACTATAGTTAATTGCACTCCTTCGACACCTGTAGCCACTATAGTTGCAGTGTCGGAGGCCTACACCGGTACTATGGCTCGGCTCATAGTCAATGCTTTGTCTCTTGCCTCTAACCCTTTTGGGGGTTTTGGCCACTCATTGAGTTACAATGTTCAGACCATCCCCATGGCTACTAGTCCATTTTCTTATGGTATGCCAAGTTTCACTTCGTAGTCTTCGACTGTCATCCTAGCTGCTGGCCATAACGCTACCCTTGGACTTGGGGGCACCACACCTCCTTACACTCCCTTTTTGTTTGGTGGCTCTCATGTTCCCCAAGTGAATCCTAATGTAGGAAGTGTCCCCTTCCCTAACCCCGGGTCTAATCCTTCTACGGCTGGATGGAACAACCAAGATGGCGGACAAGTTCTTCCCTATATCCCTATCCCCTCAGTGTCGAATTCGATCAATACTTTTTGCATAACGAATCCACTTCAATCCTCCAGATTCCCACCCAGAGGATGTCATTCTTATGTCTTGGGCACCCCCCAACCTGGATCTAATCCAGTTGGGGGCAGTTTTAACAATCCTCAGTTTGGAGCTAATCCAATTGGGGGCAATTTTCATAACCCTTATCAAAAAATTCCCACTGGAATGATGCCCAATCCATCTTTCACGAATCTGCCCGGAGGAGGGTCTTTTAATTCTGGACAATGTTCTTGTCCTTACCAGAACCCTGGATGGAACGCAGCTCCTAATACCCAGTCTTTTGCAAGAGGATGGGATCAGGTGTCACAACCTCGTATTCACTTTTTGGCCACGCTTAATCCGCCAGATTTTTCTAAACTAATGAACGACCCAGTGAGTCATGATCCCACATGGCCCCTGTCCCCACCAAGATTTCGTCAGACATTCCAAAGTTTGAAGGTAAGATTGGCGAGGACCCTGGTGATCATGTCACTACTTTTCACCTCTGGTACTCATCAAATTCTTTGAATCACGATTCTATTAAATTACAATTGTTTTAGCGCACTCTTATCGAGATTGCATCACAATGGTATATTGAGCTACCTAGGGGAACATATGGGTCTTTTCAATAGTTAGTGCTGGCCTTTATTAACCATTTTCAACTACCCATTCGTTACAATGTTGGCCTTGAACTTTTGTCAACTTTACGCCAGGGTTTCGACACTCATATTTCAGATCATATCCAGGAATGACGTAGGCGAAGATGGTTAGTGAAGACTCCCATACCCCCGACCTTTCTTTTAGAATGGTTTTTAAAATCTTTGCATGCTCCTATTTCAAAGGATGTTGCTGCTTCCGAGGTCTTCAGCGAGGAAGAGGCCATTTTTAGAGCCCAACAATTCAATTTGATTTATACTCAGTCTGAAATGTTATACCACCTTCTTCTCGATGCACCGCAGTCGACTCATGATCCTAGACAGGGTCCTGGGCCCCATGCTGATGGCATTGTGGGGTCCACCAATGTAAAATTTGCAGAATCGACAACGAAGTCTACCGGAGGAACAACTTCATATGGATCCTCCAAACCCACCCAATCGACGGATGTACATTACGTGCAGTCATCGAAAAACCCAAATTGTGACCAGCAACCAGATGGGAATAAACGAAAAGGTCGAAATAATCGTAGAGGTGGGAAGAATAAACCCAAGGACAAGAATAATAATGGAAAACAGAACAATAATGATGGAGAGGGCACAAAAGAAAAGCATAAGGTTAAGTTTCCTTGTAAACTTTTTACACGTGATCACCTTACACACTTATGCCCCAAACTTGTGGAGGCTACAGGGCTTTTAAATCTTCCACCTGCTATGCTAATGAATCCTTTTCCTCACAACCAACACTTAGCCTCGAGTTCTTCGAACGCCAGAAATGCGTTTGGTGGGAGTCAAAACCCACCATCGCAAGATGGCGACCATGTTTGTATCAATATGGTCGACACAAAAATAGATATAGCCACTCGCTCTCGAGATTACGGCTCTTCAAAAGCTAGTACCAGCCTAGAAGCTCCTCCTCCACCCCCCGAGATGAATTTACAAATCGAGAAACCAGAGCCACTACTTCGTATTCCGAAAGGAGTATTCAAGCACTCTACCCATAACCCTAATGCTAAAGTTGCTCAGAACTACTCTATTATTGAGGATTTGGGCCAAACACCTTGCGCGATGTCTGCTTTGGAGGTACTCCAGACGTGTCCATCACAGAGGAATGCCTTACTCTCTGCCTTAGGAGCTCTATAACCTAGTGGCTCGAAGATCATCAAGTTCGATGTCACGGATGTGAAGCCTCGCTTACCCTACCATGTGGCTTTCTAAATCCACGTGGACTATTCTAAATATACCACCAAACAAGTGGTCGTTGATGAAGGTGTTGCCACTTGCGTGATGTCCTTACCCTATTGGAAAGCTATTGGTTCTCCAACCCTTTCAAAATTGTTGACCATGTTGACTTCATTTGATGGTCATTCCTTCCGCCCTCATGGTATTCTCCCTGCCTTTCTGATCCAGTTAGGTGGGAAGACGGTAGAAGTGGAAGTAGAGGTATTTGATGCACCTCTCGATTATAACCTGTTACTAGGTCGCAATTGGACTTACGCTATGGTCACCGTCGTATCGTCCGTTTTCTGCATGCTTTGTTTTCCTCATCAAGGGGAGATTGTGATGATCGACCAATTATCCTTTGCGTACTATAGCCCGAACGCATATGTTGGACCGTCGATCCCTGTGATCGACAATTATCAGCTAACAACTGAGAATATCGGTGTCAGAATGTATTCTTCCCTCATGGGTACTTTCAACTTCTTGGCACCGATTCACCACATTTACGCTATGTCTAGTACGCCCTCTTTAGTAGAGAGGTCCATCCCTTTCAGCACTCCTTATTTCAGTGACCCTTGGACCCTACCTTCTCTAACTTCATCGATTGAAGGTCAGTTGCATGCTGGCATGGCTATGCCACTATTGGCAACATAGATTGCATATCAAGCTATCCTTGACTCTTCTGTCGATCCCGATCAAGTTCCCTCGCAGATGGTCAAGGAGGATCCAGTTCTCAGGACCGTGTGGGCCACTTCATTATCTTGTTCACATGATTTCTTGGATGAGACTTTGCCTTCAAACAAAGCCATCCTTGAGGCCATGAATGTTTCCGAGAGACCTTGGGACGATATGCATCATCTATCTTATTTTCTCCCAAGTCTTGAAAAAATTGAGCAAGATGATTTTAGATCTATCCTAAGTGAGATAGTCGGTCATGCCGTAGTTCCACTTGATACACATGGAATTTACGTCGAAGTGAATATGGAGAGCATTTCTCCCACCGTCCAGATCAACATCTCTCGTACCCCTGACAAGATTGAAAACGTAAATATAGGTGCAGATTGTTCGCCAAAAGAGATTCTGATCTACACCAACCTCTTCAAAGAATTTCGAGACGTATTCGCTTGGTCGTATCAAGAGATGCTAGGGATCGACCCACATATTGTTGAACATGAGATTAGGACTTACCTGGATGCTAAAACCGTTCGACAATGTCTTAGAGATGTTAATCCTAGGAAGGCCCCTGCTATTAAGGCAGAGGTAGAGAAGCTACTTAATGTCGGCTTTATCTACTCGGTTCCCTTGACTGAATGGGTATCCAACCCCGCTCCCATGAATAAAAAGCAAGGAACCATCCACATGTGTATGGACTTTCGTGACCTGAACAAGGCCTATCCTAAAGATAACTTCCCCACGCCTTTCATTGATCAGATTCTCGATGAGTGTGCGGGAAGAGACATATTTTCTTTTATGGACGGATTTTCAGGCTATAACCAAATCCAGATCAAACCCAAAGACCAACATAAGATGACATTCATATGTCCTTGGGGCACGCTTGCATACCGGAAAATTCCTTTCGGCCTGAAAAACGCCGGAGCAACCTTCCAACGAGCCATGACTTTCTCTTTTCATGATCTCAAACACATAGTCAAAGCTTACCTCGATGATCTTGCTGCTCACTCTCGCAAGAGAATGGATCATGCTACGCACCTTCGACTGGTTTTTGAAAGATGTCTCTACTATAGAATCTGAATCAACCCTCATAAATGCATCTTTTGTGTTAGATCTAGCCGTCTCTTAGGATTCTTAGTCTTCGAGACAGGGATCATGGTAGATCCACTTAAGGTTGAGGCAATTCTTCAGTTGCCTCCCCGATGCACGATTAGACAACTTCAAGGTTTATAGGGGAAAGCTAACTTTTTGCGTCGGTTTATTGTGAATTATGCTAATATCACTAAGGGTTTCATGCGTCTATTGAAGAAAGGCACCCCATTTATCTAGGATGAGTGAGCCCAACAGTCTTTTGACGCTTTAAAGAAAGCCTTGGTATCGGCCCCTCTGCTGAAATATCCTGATTACAGTAGAGATTACTTACTGTATATCGCTGCGTCTGAAGAGACCATTGGTATGGTTCTAGTTCAGGAGGATGATGAGCTCCACAAGCACGTCATCTACTATCTCAGTCGAAATTTAGTCGGTCCTGAACAAAATTACTCACACGTTGAAAAGCTAGCTTTGGTTGCCATCCACACAGTCCAACGTTTACAACACTATATATTGCTTTGCAAAACTAATGTGGTTTTCGATGTTAATCCATTTCAATATGTCCTCACTAGATGTATCATAGGCGGAAAATATAATAAATGGATTGTCATCCTACAAGAATTTGATCTCAACTTTGCTTCGGCCAAGTCCAAGAAATCACTAGTTTTTGTAGAGTTAATATCCAATTTCCCACGATTAGACGAAGATGTTATTCATGTCGATTCATTCGCGGATGAACACATTTTCCTTGTCTTGTCGTCCGACCCTTGGTATGGAGATATTGTTTTATATCTTCAAACCTTGAAGTTTGCTCAACATCTCTTGTGAGATGATCAACGATGTGTTAGATACCAAGCCAAAAAGTATACAATCATCGGCGACACTTTGTATCGTCGAGGAATAGATAGAATCTTACGTCATTTCTTAACTCACGAAGAAGCCGAGTTAGTCCTTAATGATTGCCACAAAGGGGATTGCGGTGGTCATCTATCCAGGCTTGCAACAACCCAAAAAATCTTGTGAGCCAGTTACTTCTGGCCCACCATATTTAAATATTGTATTGAAGTGGTTAAGAAGTGTCACCCCTGCCAGGTGTTTGAAAAATGCGCTCGCACCCAACCCCTCTCCACCCAGTCATTACCATTGGGCCCTTCATTAAGTGGGGAGTAGATTTCATTGATTGCAACCCAACTTCGGCTGGAGGGAATCAACACATTATCGTGGCTGTCGACTACTTCACCAAATGGGCTAAAGCCATGCTGACCATGAAATCCGATGGGAAGACTGCATCTTTTTTCATATTCAACCAAATTATCGCCCGGTTCAGTATCCTGAGTGAGATTGTCACTGATCATGGTAGTCATTTTCAAAATGAAATGATGATATAACTAGAATCTAAGCTGGGGTTTAAACATGATCACTCATCTCCTTATTACCCCCAGGCAAATGGGCAAGTAGAGGCCGTCAATAAGTCTCTCAAGACCATTTTTCAAAAAACTGTCAGTCGGAGCAATTCCAACTGGCACATCATGTTATATCCCGCACTTTGGGCATATTGAACCTCGTTTAAGACTGCCACTGATTTTTCTCCTTTTCAATTAGTACACGGTGTGGAGTCGATACTTCCCGTTGAATGCGAAATCCCTTCTCTCAAATTGGCAGTTAAGCTCCTACCTGACACTTCGGATTTAGAGTGACGCCTTGTACACCTGGAGAGTCTTGATGAGTAGCATCAGGATGCCTTTACGACTATCGAGGCAAACAAGAAACGTGTCAAGGTTCAGTACGATAAGTCTGTCTGTCCCCGGTTGTATGCTGAGGGTGACTTGGTCCTCTTGTATGACCAAGCCAAAGAACTGCTAGGGACAGGCAAGTTTAAACCCATGTGGCACGGTCCTTATACCGTGTGACATGTTCTAGAAAAAGGAGCCTACAAGTTGGAAGATTATGAAGGGAATAAATTGGCTAAGCCCAGAAATGGGCTCTACTTAAAAAAGTATTATGCTTGAGCCCTGGGCTTGGGAAAAACCCTTTGTATACTAATGTAAATTTAGTGTATATACAGATTTTCCCCTTTTTGGTCTTTGGCTTGCTTATCGAGTTTTCCCTTTTGTTGGCAGATGTCAACAGAATCTTTGGTCTACGTAAGATTTGCAGATGGAGCTAGTTGTCATACACGAAACTTAGCTTCTGCCGCTTGGGTGATTTACTCGTCCAAGGGTCTGTTGGTGTCTTCAGGTGGCATATGCCTAGGGCCATCCATGAATAATATGGTCGAATATAGCGCCATTATAGAATTGTTGCGCTATGCTATCTCACATGGTATTCGCTCTATAGAGGTGCGCCTGGATTCTCAGTTAGTCATACGTCAGTTAAACGGTTGTTACCGTGTGCGTGATCCGACGTTACTCTGTCGATTTCTATGGGTATGTATTTTAGAATGACAATTTGATTTTATTACATATTTTCACATTCCTAGAAGTTCTAATCATGTATCTGATGCCTACACTAATTATGTTTTGGATTGGAATTTGTCACATTAATAAAGAAAAGAAGACCATTAAATCAATGTACACATTGTAAGATATAAGTACAGCCGAAGATCCCTCCTTTTATATTTCCAAAAAATATGGTGTTTTATATTACAAAATTGGGACTAAAACCCTAAAAAATACATATACAACCGATATACATGTCCTATGACATCTACGCTTGTGGCACCGGATGAGTCTCGTGATAGAAAATCACAGCATTGGTGAGATGCTGGAAGAGTCGTAACCATGCTCTAGGTACACCGGCAACCTGCCTCTGCATGGCTTCAGGTAGTTCCTCCACTTGAACCATAGGAATCCTCTGTGTCAAACACGATAGGCTGCCTTGCACGTTCTGAAAGACTCTCTCCGCTTCTCTTCCCACTGCCTCATCTGCCCAGTGCCTCCGCCTATGTTGTAGGAATCCCTTTGGCCATTACGGACCCACGTTTGCAACCACACAAGTATCGAGTTAATATTTAAAAACACCATCCAAAAAATATTTTTTCTTTTTTTTTAAATATAAAAATACAAAAATGAAATATATAAAAAAAACATTGTTTACCTATGGCACCATAGGCGGCTCTTGGTGGAAGCGACATATCAGGATCACCTCTGAAATCAATTCTGGCATAGGGATAGTCGTCTAGAGCTATGATTTGTCTCCCCCACCAGAAGAAAAAATCATCATTGTAGGGTGTCACCACCCTACCTCCCCCCCGTCGTCTCATGACCTCGACCCATCGCACCATATCTGGATTGTGTGGCCCTCTAGGAATGATCTCCACTCTAGGTCCCAAGCTTGGGATTTGCTCGAAAAAGAAGCTACAAAGGATAGAGGCAAACCCGGAGTTTCTCTTTGCCCCTTGCTTGCACTCTATCAGCTGACCTTTCATGTTGGTCAGCAGTGAGGTACACCAATCGTACACAGTAGGTCTTGCACACTCTAGTGCGTTAAAATATAAGCTGTATTGATGCTTGATGCAGCGAGGCCAACCCTATGATCCTGGTAAACATGAGCACAATAATCTTCAGGTTGAGGTTACCTATATCCCGAATATAGATTTGACTTTCCACCATGGGAGTCCCTGCAACATAGTGGGCCTCGATGTATTCTTTGACCTTCATCTCACTTCTGGCCCCGCATGACTTAAGGTCCACAACCTCTCCTCAACGTGAAAGTCTCGTCAAGAAGTAGATTTCCTCTACTTCGATCCTTAATGGTTGCCCATCAAGGATAAATCTCTTGCTATCTGGATCCCAATAGCCCATGAGCATTTCCAATAACCTCACTTGGGCCCTCATTCATTTGAGAGCCCAAAACTTGTATAGACCACATCTTTTTAGTGCCACTTGAGCCACCAGATCCCTTTCCACTGCTGCATCTACCTTCTCATGCTCTCTCTCCCTCCACTCCAACACCATTGTGCAAAAACCAAATCAATTTTGAGTTAAAAACTTTTTTTTTGCCATTTTGCACATGTATACACGGCTTATCCAAGAACAGTCACAAGTAGGGCCTGATATACGCCCCTTGTAATTCACACAAGGGCGTATATTTGGTCGTATACGCGACATATTAGTAGAAACCCGCGTATACCAAAAAACACAATTTGCGCCCTTGAAAACTAAAAAAATGGAACCCAATTAAAAATTGCAAACCATTGAATTTGAAGAGGATGGGATGAAGAGTTACCTGGACCAGACGGCTTGCAATTCTGTTGCCTATTGCTCCCATGATTGTCGTTTGAATTATGGAGGTATGTTAGTCCAAATTGCACTATTTTGGGCGAAAATGAAAATGACATAGTAAATTGTGATTTTATTACTATTTATAAAACATTTTTACCCATTTGATATAGTTTTATGCCATTATTTTGTCTAATGGACTAATTCAAAAGTGGTTTTAAGTTGGTTTTTGTAGTTTCGACTCAATTTTCTTATAGATTTCAATGTCATGGTTGGTCATTCGTACCCTCGGGCAGGTATATTCATAACCTATCATATAGGATAGGTATTCACTATATTGTGCAGTTTTGCATTATCCTCCAATTACCACTTTTTACGCCTTATGTACAAATCCATTTATTGCGACGCATTAACCTCCATCTGCTATCATAGCATTGTTAATAAATGGTAGGGACTTACCAAACACGAGTACCCTAGTTAGAACCTCTTTGTCATTTGGTGCCCATGCCGAGATTTTTTCTTTAGGACTGGGAGTCCATTAGAATTCGATACATGACTTTACAATGAGCCTCATTTCTCATTCATGTACACGTGGCCTCATTACCCACAGACACCCAAAAAACACGAGTCTTAGTTAATCTCTTTTCCGACTCGTTATTAAAAATTGAAAAGATCACTGAGTGTTTCGTCCCTTTCACACTCGTTAAAATTGGATTTGAAAGATCGTGAGTCTTAGTTAAGCTCTTTTACGACTCGCTATCAAAAATAGAAAAGATCGCCGAGTGAACTTATCTTTTTCACACTCATAAATTAGATTTGAAAAGACATCTATTTGGCACAAGTTTACCCATTTTTCACACCAAGTAGACTAAAAGATATAAAAATGACATTTTTTGGCGTTAAATTGTGATTGCATCTCATGCCCTTGCTTGCAGTATTGAGCCTTTAGCCGGTTCTTGCTTCGCGTTATAAACCATGGCCCAAGTAGTTTTCATTCTCAACCAAGCAGAGCCTTATTTATATCCTTCGCAATTTGACACCCTATACCCTGAAGGGAACATTACCTCGAGTGTCCATCTCTCACATGCATTTCCTTGCATTGAGCATAGGTACGTTCCACTGCTAGATCTAGTTTTTCTTACTTGTGACACTCGTTCCCTCCTCTGTATCATAGCATTCACTTGTTATGAAAAAACAAAAAAAGATAGGAAGGAAGGGAGTACTATATTGTAATTGACAACAGTTGTGTTAAATTTGAACAGAGAACAAAGTTATTGAGTCCTTGCGTCATCATAATTTTGGGTTTAGCATGGCCTTAGGAAGCTTATCTCGTTATAGAATTTTCTCTACCGACTAGTTAATCTTCTAGCCACTATAGAGAACATTATGGATGCCTCCTGCATCTAATTGTCAAATCATTAAGTCTATGATGTCAGAGTTTACCGTATGTCTCATGCTCTTGTTCAAAGGAAGTCTATCAACCTGTGTCGGCCACTCCTCAGAAATCTTGACTTCGCATGTCAGCCATACCCTCAGTTTGTCTCAGAATCACATGATACTTTGGTCTTATGATGCACCCTGGCCCTACTTTCATCATTGGTAGGTCACCTTGAACCCAACAATCGACATTTCATCATGGGTTGTTGACTAGGTGGTTTCCCCTGTGTTCGATGGTAAGACATCTATTCACACTTTGGGATTCACGCAGTGTCTTGGACGACATTATCCTTATTGATGGTTTTCTCGCCTTTGTCAGCAGTTTTCATCACTGGCTGTTATTCAAAGAGTCTTTTTTGTGTACCACTTGCATTTGGCACATGCGAAAGATGCACATGGTCGTTGGTTCGTGAATATGTTCTTCATCCGATCTTCACCAAATCATGAAGCTCCTTCTTTGTTCCTCGTGCTAACTGATGAGAGATGCTTTAATGCTCTCCTTTCAGCGGGTCTCTTTCCATCGACTTCAGCTCATGTATTCTAGATACGAGACTTAGAGTTTTATGAGTACCTTGAGGTTTGCAGTCATTAGTGGCAGGCTCTCTCGCTATTGACAGATGGGAATACATCAATGTCTCCTGATCAATGGATCTCTCAAATGTTCGACACCAACTCCTTTATTCACAATTGTAGAGATGTACTCAGTGCCTTGATACCTACTTTCATCATTGGTAGGTTGTCTCACGTTTGTTAATGGTATACCTCAATGGCCAATAATCAAACGATGTCTCATCGTGTTCGAACTCAACTCATTTATTCACATGATGTAGACTTGCACCATTGGCAGATTGTATTGAAGACTTGAAGACATCACTTTGTAGACAGAGTTTTCCTGAGTTGTTGCTTCCATTTCATCGGACTAGTACCTATTTGAATTCAGTGATCATGGGAGATTAGATTGTACTCCATGGTATACATATATCTTCAGATTGATTTTGGGTCTGGTTTCACTGGGCCTTGTTCGTGACTATGAAAGCTATTGGCATGTAACCGCATTTATATTTTCCTACTCATGGCCATGAACACTTGTTGGTATATTTTCCACATGGATCCGCATTGTATCTTTGGCAACCATGTATGCAAAGTCAGTACATAATCTAATGAACAATTAAGTTCATCCATTTGGTTCTCTACCACTCCACTTCTGGGTTATTTATAATGCATTTTGGCCATCACAGATACTCCTCTGATCTCACACATTAGGGGGCATCTGTTATAGCAAGATTTGCCTCACCATTTCTATCTTGCACAGAGGACCTTTTTCCATTTCCCTATGTAGACTTATCAACCCCCTTTTTGATAAATCCAGAGACAAAATTATATATTTTTCCACATATACGCTTCCTAGCTGCTTTGCAAGATGCGTATACGCTTGTTGCTCCACTACAACTTGCATATATCAGGATTTGTGCCAAAAAATACAAAATGAGGTCGGGTTTCCATGTCACGACAAATGATCTCTGATCTTTGGCCTTCCATAAACTAGAAACGTTTTGACTCGGCGCTTCAGTTGCATTCTAGAGGCTATAAGAGCACAATTTCGAGCTATGGAAAAAGAGAGAGAAAGCATTCAACTTTGAGAGCAAAGTTACTCTGGAGAAATTACTTCATATTGAGTCTGCATCCCTTTGTCCCTCAAGTCTGAACACAGTGTTCAACCCCCAAGGTCTTCCCTTATTGTCAGGAGGATCTCATTATCTCTTTTCTATGAGCTTTCCTTTGGTGGAGGATTGAAGTGGTGGAGACCCAGTTGGAAGGAACTTGGTTTCTTGGTTTCGAACTGTGCCGACATGGAAGTCTGTAATGTTGATACTTTTGTTGATCAATTATTAATAGAAATACTCCTTTCCCGTCCTATCGATATCTTGCAAATATATGATTATTATCCATGGGCATGTTTGTAATGTTTATTAATGGATTGTGTTATCTCATGTGCTAACTCATTTTATATACTGTCACTATATACTTGCATCACTTGTTTGTTGAGAACTTTTTGCAGGTGTAAAGCTTTGGGTCAAAGTGCTCAACGGTGGAACGACATCAAATGATTGGATTGAGGTAGGCTTCTTTCTCGTATTGCACATTAGTTTATATAGCACATGTTGGAATTGAGTTGATTTCTACAATCATACCTGTCTGTTGTGGTTTACCCTTGGCCATAGAGAGTTTTTCCCTTGTAACAGTGCTATGATTGCAATGAAGGTGGTTTTAAGTTCATGTTGTGGGAGGGGGGAAGCGCATGCGCCTGTCACGTGGCTAGTACCACGCTTGCAGGCGACATCCCCATCCTTGTGACACATGTCCTTTACTAACGCCCCATCCGGGGTAAGGTCTCCTATATATTATTAGAATTTTAGATTTACAATTCATGGATCTAGAAAATTCGACTAGCAGTATAAGTATAAATATGTAACTTATATATGTGTGAGAATTCTCAATTTTCTATTTACAGAAGCAAAAATCATAGAATCAGGAGACAATGGAGCCAATAAGATTCGTCTACCGTATTGGGTGAATGAAATGGCTAGGTATTGAGAACTTACAAGAGCTCTGACGCTAAGACCATCAGCTCAACCTGTCGTTCAGAGAATACGAAATTCAGATATTTTGGTAACAACTCCTCCAAGGCCTTGCAGGCCAGGCAATAATGCCTAGCCTGCAACCATCTCTTCACTTTTGGAGGAAAACAATATTGCAAAAACCACCATGCAGCTAGCGGTCCAGACCAGCAGAACAAGAAAAAATTCAACTTCAAAGATCATGATCAACGTAATCTTATTTTTAAAAAAATAAATAAATGGCAGGAGGCCGATTACACCACAGGCAGATCTGATGTCGACGATGAGTACTCTGTGGAAAATGTGGAAACACTAAAGCCAATTAATTTCATAGCTTATTTCAAGCAGGATGCACAAAATTAAGTTCAAAGACAATTACATTCCCAAACGCAATATTGTGGCCAATTCAAACAGTTCTCTGTTGATCATGAGGAGTACTTTATATCTTCTGGATTAAGCAAAGTTGTGCCCCTTCGATGTCTGAAACAAAAGAAAGCGATCATCAAGATGAGCAACATTCTATTGAATTTCAGCTACGGTTTTAGCTAATTAATAAACAAATTAATGGAGTTGAAAATCAATGGATTGATTTGGTTTAGAAGGATCTCACTTCCACTGACATGGATATATCCTATTGCCATGAAAATTATAGTTTATAAGAATGGGAGGAATAGGTGCATTAACTGTATCATGATTATGTTTAGTCATTATATTTACTTCAAACTATACTAAGTATAAATATACAAGTCTTGCCTCTTCCACCATAGTGCATTAATGGGAGGTCATAAATTATACCAAGCTCAAAAATTTCTGAGAAAGGAAATAATACAATCCAACTATTAAAATTTTACTCATGTACAATATGGATGTATACAACTAATAATTCCATGGACTTTATCTTAAGTATACAACTGATAATTCCATGGACTTTATCTTAAGTTTCATCATTTACAGGCTTAGAAATCATCTGTCCCAAAATTTAAAAGTGTTGAAAGAGAAATATAAAAAATCAAGCAATATGATATAAGTAAAGAACATTGCATTTGGAATTTGAAAAATTAGACCCACTCTGAATGTATAACTTAAATTTATATTTATTTTAATTTCAACTTAAATTTAGATTTATTTTAATTTATTGAAATTAAATTAACTTGAAAAATACACTCCTTTTAATATTGTTAATCTGAAGAGATCTCTATGGAATAAGAAAGCCATCTCTATTTTCTTCATGTAAAATTTAATTTAAAAAATTAAAAATTATAACTCAGGACAAATTCTAAACAGGTATCATGTTGAATATGTGCAGTTTAATTATTTGGTTGTTCAACGCATGCAGCTTAATTGTTTGGCTGCCATCGGGAAAGCATCTAAACCTACAGTGGTGTTATAATTGTAAATAAGGTACATATTTTTTTAACAGTCTCGCTTCTGGCAGGCCTGCTTATTCCCCAGCTACAAGACCAGGTTTTAATATAGTAATCTAATTCCTCTTTGCCTTGTTTTGATGAATGCGTTCTGGAACAAATTCGAAATCCAATATCATATTATTTCTCAGATAAATCTCAGTTCAAATATTAATTAGAGTAGTATTACCATCAAATCAAATTAGGGACATGTAGTTAACAGAGGTAATTTGGAGATACACCATCCCAAATCTCAGTTCAAATATTAATTACCGTCAAATCAAATTAGGGACCTGTAGTTAAGACAGGTATTTTGCAGAACAGATAAACTGAAGAATTCTATTTTCAGAGGTGTTGGGATAATCTAAAGGTTGTAGTTTAAATTTTTTATGAAATTATTTTTTTCTAGTAATATTTTTAGAGGATATTTGTTTGAAATCTTGTTAAATTTTTTTAGATTAGTAGATTTGAATGATTACTTTTATATAATCCAAGTGTTCTAAAAATTTTTTAGCATGTTAAATCCATTTCTACATTCAAAAATAGATTTTAAACAACAAAAAATAATAATTTTATGCAAATTTATATCACCAGATTCCAAACAAAAAAATTCATTTCTTAAAACATTTAAAGAACCCAATCCAAAATATTAAAAAATGTTTATTTAAGTTTGGCATCCATATCAAAATTCTAATCTTAATGCATTTCAATGACTATTTGTTTCACTTAAACGATAAAGAATTTATTTCATGGTTTCATTAATAGTTGGCTGGGTTCATACGTCGTTAATATTTGTGGAATATTGGTACAGGTTTACAGATTATCGAATGCATGGGTCATAGAAAGTTTCACATAAACCCACGCCATGAACGAGAGAACAAGAGAACTTAAAATCTAAAGTGATTTAAAGGATGAAATCTAAAGTGATTTAAAGGATGAAGATAGACTTAAATAATTTTATTTTAGTTTTAATTTAAAATTTAAAATTAATTACGTGGAAAGGCTTATACCTATTGACAATGGGCAGATTTAATAGGGGTTTAGTGCTTAATAAGTTTTCTATGGACAAGATTAAATATGGCTGGAATATTCTTAGTAGTCACACAAAATAAATGGCTGTGATTTCAATCATTAACTTTCTAGCTATT
>ML781865.1:72679-94978 GCA_009831015.1 Picea engelmannii | reverse complement strand
ACAAAATAAATGGCTGTGATTTCAATCATTAACTTTCTAGCTATTATAAAGACATCCGTTTATGTGTTTACTTTTTTACATTTACCTAATCATATTTAAAAATTACTTTGTTAGCTAACTGATTGCCACCTAAGTGATTAACAGAAATTAAAATATTAACACCAGATAAATGAAGCTCAACCATTTATTTGTTAATCAATAATAAAATTTAATATATTCTTTTAAGGATTCTTTTCATCTTATCAACCTTTGGGTGTTGATCAGCCACAATTATGTGGCTGTGCTAGTTATGGTCAAGTTACCATTATTGTTCCACCAACAAATTTCCATCATTTTCATAATATATTATGTAATTAATCTTTTAATGTAACAACAAATTTGTATTTATTTTTTTAATACCTCTAGGCTCTCATTGCATGGGCATTGGCTCTTTTTTTTTCCATATTTAAAGAAAAATATTGCAACTTCGTGCAAACATAAATAGTCTGGTTTCTTATTTTTACAAGAAGAAGTACAGTCAAATTATATCGTACACAACGTGCACTAGATTCCAGTAGCCAATGTCAAACCTTTAAATGTATCATTAGCGTTAAGCTTTTATTTGAGTTGAAATAAATATAGTTTCATGCACAATGATCCTGTTAGAGGATTGTATGAGGATTGTATATGCCCTGTGCTGATATAGGGGAAATATGTATAAACGATGCATTGGTTTGAGAGGCTCAGCCCCACTTGAGTCCTCGAAAAGCATCGCAATTGCATATCAGAACATTTTTTGTGGATCACACCTGTGAGCCTCCAAATGGAGCTCGAATTCCATCTCCAGCATATAATTCTCTTACGGGGACAGCTTCAAACTAGGGGGCTTTTCCTCCCATTACTACTACAAACAGTGTAGGTCACAATTTTGATTAGTAAATTGAATATTTGCTTTATGTTTCTTCACCTTTTGATGTGCATCATGCATTTGTTGATCCCAGACTGTATATAACTTGAATCGTGAAACTGTTTGCAGCCATTCCAAGCTGGAGTTGCTCCCGCTCTGATTACTCTTACAGGATGGATGGTAAATCTTAATCATCCTGCGCCACCTACAGTAGCTTCTGGTTCAGCTGCAGCAGTAGCTTCTGGTTCAGCTGCTGTCGTGTCAACTCCAAATACAGGTTAGCTATTTGATAATCTGTAGAATTAGAAACTTTATATGTTTCCTTGTAAACGTTTCTTCAGAACGGTTGGATGTTATACATCGTGTAATAGATGCAGCAAGAACAAATCTATTATTTCAATAATTCAATTCTAACTGTATGTTGATATCCTCTGGTTAGGTGAAATATAAATAATAAACCGTTTTATCGATGTCTCTCGGTATTCTTCTCACTGTTTATTTGATTATTCTGTCATAGAAAGTACTGGCCAAGACTCTCTCTATTCCCTCAAGAGTTCACCATTATAATCTCGACCAGGTCTTTGTTACCGCCAAATCTCCACGCCATCATTGCAATTAACACTTACACTTTCATACGACCTAGTGCCTAATCCGAAGGCCAATGCATCGGTGGTTTACCACTTTTGAAAAGTGGTTTTGATTTTCTTCATTGCAGGGTTCGTGAGTGGCTTTCAAAACTACTCCAAGGGTTGCTGCATTACATTAAATATACTACACTTATCCCACTAGGGGATTTTCAATACCGGGGAGTACCTATTCATTAATCTTGGGGTTTCTTTTCTCTAAGAGGTTAATTGATCCAGATTTATGAACTGAACGAAATGAAAACACACATCTATAATATTAACACACAATTAAAATGTAGACTAAAATAAGTTTGCTAGAATGGTCACAACTTATCTCTGAGAAGATAAGTGATGACTCATTCGCAAGAAGATGATTTACATCAAGCATGAATGCCAAAACCCTAGACATCCAAAAACCTAACCCTCGGACATGAAGCTCCAAAAGCGACTAAAATAAGTTTGCTAGAATGGTCACAACTTATCTCTGAGAAGATAAGTGATGACTCATTTCCAAGAAGATGATTTACATCAAGCATGAATGCCAAAACCCTAGACATCCAAAAACCTAACCCTCAGACATGAAGCTCCAAAAGCCATGTAGGCCCGTTGAGGTAACTTTTGCATATGATCTTCGTTTTAGGCACATGATAGCTCGTTGGAAAGGTGTATCCGAGGACTACGCATGATGTTGTCACACATTATCTCTATTTACAATGTGACTATGGTGGGCCCAAAAAATGTTGTTTAGGAACTCAAAATGACCCGAGAAGTTTAGGACCCAAAAAGCTAGAAAAAAATTGTCAAGATGAAATATCTATGTGAGCCAGTTGGAATAGGTGGGTGGACACCTATATCAACTTTGATCAATCCTCCTCCCTTAGAAAGAAATGGTATCCATTGCATTGAGTTCCCCCATCATATGAGGAAATTTCGGTTGAATTTGGCCCCTGGTGAGCCACTTGCTTTGGTGCAGGAACTGCCCTGCTTTGACAACACGATAAAGATGAAACTTTTGTTGGTGATTTCCCTTGACCTGTGTGTCCATGATATGATCGGTGGATCCTTGTTCCATGCAGTAAAGGTTCATCTATATCGGTGTCAACTGTTCTTCTACCTATGAGGTGTTCAATAATGGTGGAAAGTATGGCTGAAAGAGGTTCACATTAAACACTGGGTCCAAGCCAAGGAAAGGGGGAATGTTGAGCTTAAAATCATTTTCACCCACAACCTTGGTTATGATATAAGGTCCATAGTGGAGTGGACGAAGTTTCTAATGGGGTCCTATAAGGCATTCTTTCTACAAGTGCAACCAAAATTTATCTCCCACCTGAAATTTGTGTGGCACCCGGTGTTGATCATGGCATTGTTTGTACTTCTACAAAATATCCTGAACTTGTTGGTGAATGTGCTAGATTCATTCAATGAACTGTGTGGATTTGTCGGCTATAGTTCGCACATGGGACGATTCTGCCTATGTGGACACAAGGGGTAGTGCAACATCAATGGAACCCAATCATTGAAATATCAACCCCACCTGAAAGGGGTTGTGGTCGGTTGAGCTATGTATGGATCTGTTGTAACTATGTTGAACATAGGAAAGACTCTCATCCCATGTGCACAGATGCTTGGAATTGTACATGCAAAAAATATGCATGATCATCTTGTTGACGACCTCAGTTTGGCCATTCATTTGGGGGTGGAAGACTGTGGATTTGGTGATCTTGGTGTTCAATTGTGACTAGAGGCTCGACCAGAATGTGTTGAGGAACTAACGATCTTGATCGGAAATAATGGTTTGTAGTATCCCAAAATGTATCCACACTCATTCGAAGAAGAGCTTGGCAGTAGTCTCTATTGTGATGCTCTTCTTGTAGGCGACCATAATCGTCATCTTGGAAAATCGATCAAAAAACACGAAACCACATTCATTTCCCTGCTTGGTTGAAGGAATGTCCGACATGTAGTCTTTCGAGATGGCTTCCCAGAGCTAGTTAGGAGTAGGAAGAGGGGTGTATATGCCTTGTTTCTTAATGGTCAGTTTGACAATGGTGAAGGTTGTGCAGGACTTGATATACTTGTTGACATGCTTTTAGAGTTTCAGGTAATAGAAATCTTGTTGCAGCACTACCACTGTATTCTCTACTCCGAAGTGTCTAGCCACCTGACTGTAGTGAGCTTCCCAAATCAACTTCGCTTGCTCGCTTGATGGAATGCAGAGATGGCCCAGATGACACAACAACTTATCCTGCAAATGAAAATAACCGACAATTGTGTTTGTGCCCAACATTTGGTAGGTAGTGGCAAAGTCAAGATCTCGCTCATAGAGTTGGGGCCATTCAGAGGTCTCATGTCCACAAGAGTGTAGCACCATGGTTAGTGCAGCAACAGGATGTCGATTGAGGAAGTCAGTGACATGATTGGTGCTCCCTATCTTATACTTGATGTTGAGATGGAACTACTGCAAGTATGTGGACTACTTTTGATGGCGGACATTCGAAAATTTTCCTTGTGTCTCCCTGAACTGTAGAGGCTTATGATCAATGTGTATGGATGTCTCCTTCTCGATAATGTAATGCCTCCACTGGCGATAGTCTTGTACAATGTATTACATTTCTTTGTTGTAAGTGGGGTACTTACAAACAATATCTGATACTGTCTCACTATGATAGGACATGGGATGTCCATGCTAAGTGAGAACTATGCCCACAACATAGTTTGAAACATCTTTCTCAATATCAAACGGTTGTTGCAGGTTGGGTAATGAGGGTATCAGGGCTGAGCAAAATCATTGTTTCAAATCATCGAACACTTTCTGTTGTGACTGGACCCACAAGAATTTTTCCTTGCCACCGCCCCTATTCACTTGGCTAAGGGCCCATGTAGTGTGGGAGAATCCCAACACAAACCTGTGATAGAAATTTGCAAGGCCTAAAAAGCTCCAGAGTTTAGTGAGTGTGGTCGAGGATGGTCAGTCACGAATGACCTACATTTTGCTTGGATCAACATGCACCCCATGCTCATCCACATTGTAGCTAGGTACTAGACCCTGTTCATGCCAAAGGAACATTTTTCCAAATTTGAATATAGGTTGTGTTGTTGCAGAGTGTGCAAAACGTGTTGAATGTGTTGCAAGTGTTCCGCCCAATTCTTGTTGAAGATGAGGATGTCATTCAAATACACTACCACAAAGGAATTGGTGAAAGGCCACAAGATATCATCCATCATCTTCATGAAAGGTGTAGGAGAATTTGTCAAGACAAAGGGCATGGCGAACCATTCAAAAAGACCTTCTTTAGAATTGAAGGCTGTCTTCCAATCATCGGTATGCTCTATTAGGACCCGGTGGTAACCGAACTTCAAATCAATCTTATTGAAGTATTTGGCCCCCTTGAGCTAGTCAAGGAGATCGTCAATTTAGGGAATTGAGTACCGGTTCCTAACTGTGATTTTATTTAGGGCCCAATAATCAAGGCAGAGTCGTCATGACCCATCTTTCTTCTCCACAAGCACAATTGGGCTTCCACAAGGTGATAAACTTGGGAGGATGTGCCCCTTTTCTAGCATCTCTTGGATTTGGCGGTTGATTTTCTCATTTTCTAACAGAGAGCGGTGATAGACTGGCCCATTAAGTAGTAGTGCATCAGGGGTCAGATCAATTGAGTGCTTGACCTGATAGTGCAGAGGTACTCTAGTGGGTGAGAAGAATATGTCTTTTTATTGTTCCACAAACTTATCCACTTGATTCTACTGCATGGAGAGACTTGTCGCGGAGGCCATGGATGTGGTTGCAACCTTCTGCTCACTCTAAGCGTGAATCATGAAAAAGAAAATATTTTTGGTCTTAGAGATGACCTTCCTGCATTGCTTGGCAGAGATCAATGAAATGGCGGTAGATGGGACTACCTCTGGTATCCTGTATAATTTCCTATCCAGAGTAATAATAAAACTATGAGGCATAGACTAATATACAACATGATTTTTTCATAAATAAGGTTGGCCCAAAAGAACATCACAAACTTTAAAGGGGGCGACATCATACAATACCTCATCTTTGAAGGGCTTGATGTCATAGGCCACGAAGCACTGTCAGCTGATGCGGAGATTGCTCATTTGCCAAAACCATCTGATGGTGTATGTATGCGGGTTTGGTGATGTCGGTAGATCCAATTGTTTGACGATCTATGTTGATATGAGGTTCTTCTCGCTATTACTATCAACGATGAAGTGCAACGGAGTACCCTTCACCCACATCTGTGAATGAAAGAGACGCTCACCTTACTCTAGTTCATAAGGTTCATCGAGCTGGACCTTGGTGGTGGTAGCAATGGTGGCACTGGCTTCTACATCAATGATCCATCTCTCTTTTTCTGGTTCTGATTCAAAGTCAGACCCTGCATATGATTCATAAGCTTTCACCTCGACCACCAATAACTTGTTTGAGCGACATTGAGAGGTGTTATGTCAGGGGCTCTTATTGAACTCGCACCATTTCCCGGTGTCTTTCTTTGTCTTCCCATAGTCCTTCTTTGTTTCCGGTCTAGATTGGATGTCATGTGGCTTCTCATACTTACTTTTCCCTTTGTTATATGGGTTGGGGCCGTCTTTTCCCTACTTCTTCTATTTGGGGTTTGCAGACCCAAACTACCACATATTCTATGTAAGCTTTTGTCGATTTTAACAACTTATCGATTGGGCACGCCCAAAGAAGAAATGTCTAGAAAATCCATTTCTCTCTGAATGTATCTATGCAAACCGATGCGGTACTTGAGCACTAGATGTCACTCATAGTCTTTGATACCCATCTTGGTGCACAATGTATGGAATACATTGGTGAACTCTGGTGTTGTTTGGTATCTTTCCTGCTACAATGTGTTCCATCTTATATATAAGTTATCATAACTTCCAAAATGGTAGTATTGTTCTTTAATAACATCCCTAAAGGAACCCCAAATGGGTGCAACTACAAATAATGTAAACCTCTCTGTTTCATTTTTCTCACAAAAAATATCCCACCAATATTTTACATGAGGGATGGCCTTGAGGAACGCAAATGTAATATTTTCTCTATCAAAAAAGTTGTGGACAGAAAAATACCCTTCTAAGAGGTTTAACCATTTATCTACAACATCTGCATCTATTTGACCTTCAAATATATGAATATAAAAATTGATTTGTAGCTTGGAGGGGGTGGCACCTTCGCTTGAGGTAGATGCATCGCTTGTTGGCATCCGTCGAAGAATTTGTGAAAAGGTGTCCATCATCTCGTTCCTCTATCACCAGAGGGCTTCCTTGAGAAACATTTTGAAATGATCTAATGTCCCATTTTCTTTCTTTTCTCCCGCCATGGAAGGTTGCTTGGGAATACGAGAGCAGTTGTCCTCAAGAGAAAAAATCTCAAGACCTAACTCTCTATACCCTGACTATTGATATTATGGTAGTTGCGAGAGGTATTTACCTCCACGTATAAACCTGACAAGAATAGAATACTCCGAAAAGCAATTAGAAACCCTAACGAGTTGGCTAATAACCCTAGAAGACATGTCATCTCTAGAGGATAATTTATATTAGGTTATTAGCCTCCAAGAGAAGAAGTCGGCCAGAAGAATTAATATATACTAAACAGATAGATACCCAGAATGAGAAGTCGGCCCAAGAAGTTAGCCAGATTTAGTATAAATACAAGAGGTGAGTCTTCATTCTGGCAGGCAATCTCATAATTGCAGAGAAACAACTTGTGAGCACTGTAGTGCCCAGTTTTGTGTGCAAGTTTGGAGGAGAGTTGTTAGTGCAGTTGCTGCAACTAGCAGTTATGTTTTGGCTTGGAATATCTCTTGGATAGGGTTTGGAATATCTGATCAAATCTTGTTGGTGCGCTATCCTTGGGGAAAGGTGCACTACCCTTTGTTTGTCTATCTAGCCTAGG
Organism: Picea engelmannii; assembly: GCA_009831015.1. NCBI lineage: Eukaryota > Viridiplantae > Streptophyta > Pinopsida > Pinales > Pinaceae > Picea > Picea engelmannii. The sequence continues at coordinate 87,543 of ML781865.1, read as the reverse complement.
GTTTGATTCCAGAGTGATTCTCTGTCAAGGTTAAGGTGCTCGGAGGGTAGCTTCGGCCTATGGTTGGGTAACAATAGTGATATTTTCAATGGTAAAATGAGCACATCCATTATATTCTAACAGGTTATGGGCCCACACCTCCTTCATTCAGTCTAACCGCTAGAAGGAAGCATATTCGTAAGGATATTAAGCTCGTTGAAGAACTGCCACTAGGGTTTCTAGTAGAAGCAGTCACCATAGCACTGTCACTAGGGTTACTAGCAGGTGCAGTTGCAGAAACCCTAATCCTCTCGTTGAGGCACCTTAATTGAAGGGATTGACCTAATCTTTGGATAGATCAGTGTGCCCTAGCCTAGCACATCTCCTGGTACTCTCAGCAAGCCAAGATGTGAAGTTTGAGTTTTTGGGTCAAATCTAGGGTTGACCAAATCAAAGCAGCCATGACTTATTCTATGAAGTCATAGAACAAGTTAGATGGAGCTTCTAATTTCAGAGCGTGGAAGACAAGGATTGACCTCATCCTTTCCAAGAATAAAGTGTTGGATATTGTGAAATGAAAGATCGTGAAACCAAAGTTTGAAGAAGGAAAAGAGAAGGAACTGTAGAATGTTGTAGCTATGGAGAAGTTCAAAGACAGTGACATCATGCCATGAGTATCATAGTGGACTCTATCAAAGACTACTTGATACCCTACATCTCCCATTTTGAATCATCGAAGAAGATGTATGATGCCCTAACAAACCTCTTCTCAGTCAGAAACATTGGACAAGTAATGAGTCTAAAGAATGAGCTCTGTGACATGAACATGAATGATGATGACAACATAACATCATACTTTGTGAGAATCTCTCAGTCAAGAGATCAACTACAAGCTATTGAAGAGATCATTTCAGAGAAGGAATTGGTAAACATAGTACTCAATGGTCTTCCCAAGACATGGGTTGCATTTTCCGCAAGCATGAACGCAAGGAAGGAGTATCCTACATTTGAAGAACTTTGGACTTGTTGTGCTCAAGAAGAATCAAGGATTAGTGCAAAAGAGAAACCCCAAAAGAAGTACGATGATCAAGCCTTCACAACAAGATTCAAGGTTTTCAGGAACAAAAGGAAGTTTGGTTCAAGGAGGAAGCCAAATCAAGAGAAAGATATTTAAGAAATACAATGCTTCAACTGTCGAAGGAATGGTCACTACAAGAATCATTGTCCTGAGCTGAAGAAAAGGATGGAGAAACACAAAGCATCAGTTGCTGAAGAAAAGGAACCTAAAAAGAAGACTAAGCAGGATGAAAGAGACTTCTTCTTCTTAAGGTAACAATACTCTTCTTAGTTCTTGTACATATCTTGTTTGCATCGTCTCTGTACATATCTTGTATATCTATCTCTTGAAAGATAATGTGTTCCAAGAAGAACCATACCTATGGAAAAATAAAAATAAAAATAAGGATTGATATCATTATACAAGTTAGATCATACAAATCATGTGGAATCTATTACAAGATAAGCCAAAATCAAAATCAATCATGAAGAGACTTAGAAGAAGCAAAGACAGAAAGAAGTCAGCAATCAAGAGAAAATTGGAGAAAGACTTATGATGTTTTGCAGAAGACAATAAAGACGTAGACGGAAACGTGGACTCTGTCAGACAGAGGGAGTCGATTATATGCATTCATACATGAAGCAAGGATTAGGAGGGAGCTCACCCTATGATCCATTGAAGATGATGAAGTATATATCCATGATAGTAGCCATGAAAGATAGTACATGTTTAGTTCAACCGCAGAAGAAGACTTCTTGGAAGAAAAACCTCTAAAGTATCCTCGGTTGTCCATTCACATCTGTGATCCTATGATGAAAGGAAAAAGTGGAATCTTTAGGGAATGGAATCTATAAGAAACTCCATGGACCCAAGAGCTAAGGAAAAACATGAAGAAGAACATGAAGATTCCAAGAAAGAAAGAGAAGTTAGAGCAACCAGTCATTGTATCGAGAATCACAAGATTACCAGCCTGATATAAACTTACTAAAAGAAATCAAGCAGAGGAACTGAAAGTCGTGATGAAGAACAGTGTATGGAAGACTTACGAATGAAATCATTGCGAGATTTAGAACTAGAGGTTCTCCCAGATGGAGGGAGAAGACTATGATGATTGCTTGTTCCAGTAAACCAAACATACCTCTACATGAGTCATTATATCATCCGCAACATCCATGAGTTGGAATTATACATAAGATAAATGCAAAGACTATTCTCCAGAACAATTGAAAAAAGAGCGTATGAAGAGCAACCTCAAGACATTGAGGCATACTAGAAAGAGACCCTTGTATGCAGATGGAAAAAGATAACTTGGTGGAGAACCTCCAGTGCACAGCAGAAGCATGGTGAAGATTTTTCTATAACATAGATATTGTATCAAGATGATTACTCAGTAGATCAGATCTCATGATGATAAAAGAAGTGCCACATGGATATGTTCCAGTATTCTAAACAATGATATACTTTATTGATCAGAGCTACATGAAGCCTTTAGAGAAAAACGAATTTTCTAGACCAAAGTACATTTGAAATCAAGCATCACATTATCCGTGATGAAGTCCAGAAAGGAGAAAGTGGTTCTCCAATACATTTCTCCATAGATGAGCAGATAAGAAGACATTTTGGTACAGCTTCTATCCAAGATGAAAGAGTTTGCATACTCAAGCTGGAGCTTGTGGAGATGACTTCCTTATTGAAAAAAGAAGAGATGACTCCCAGGTTGGGAGGGAGCACTGATATGTATTTATTTATGGACAATGATTTTTCAATTCAAAAAATGGTCTAGTATGAGCAGATTCTTTCATGTTCGGAAAGTGGATTGAGATTTCTGACGGACAACGATTTCTCATTGTGGTTAACATGGGAAATGGTCCAGATTGTTGATATATCATAGACAACGACTTCCCATTGTGGTTAACATGGGGAGTGGTCTAGGGAAGTCTCTCTTCTTGAGGGTTACTCAATAAGACTGGCCCGCCTCACCGGACAACTATTTCTCATTATTTTTAACATGAGGAATGGTATGTTTTGGAGGTTGATACAGGACAATATTTTCCTCTGGTGGTTAACAAAGGAAATGGTCCAGACGATCATTCCTTAGGGTGTATTCATTCTCTCTAGGTTGCACTTTGTTTAGTGCCAGTGGAATGGCCCAGGGTGGGGAATGGTCCAGGATTAGCAATCAGGGACATGCATTCCTTAGGGAAGATTCATTCTCTCCAGGTTACACTTTGTTTAGTGTCGGAGGAATGGCCCAGGGTGGGAATGGTCCAGGCTTGGAAATCAGGATAGTTATTCTTCCTTGCTTGAGAAGAATAGTCTAGATAGCTCATCATTGATGTCTTACCTTTTGAGGGCAGATGCTCTTCTGAGATCTCACAGATGTGAGTGGAAGAATGGCCCATATGATTCAGTTTATATCATAACATTGTTTCTGTGCAGGTTGATATCATATGATTGTTATGAAGATTGTATGACAATAGAAATATACTACTGTGGCGGATGTGTTCCATTGTTTGATCAAGTACTTGTGTGTTACTTGGTGTGGTAGTGTACCACGGATTGTAGTTATGTACTACTATGGATAGACACACTTGTGTTCTATTTTTCCAATTTCCTTGAAGACTATCAACAGTATTGGAAATGATTATCAACTAGATAGATGATCAAATAACAAAGATTTTCCCAGACAAAAAATGGTTCAGAACATTTACTCTTATAGGACATATGTCCAAATTAGAAGAATGGCTCTTATATCACTCTGTGGTGTGAGTGAATTATCCAACATCATGTCTAATTACTCAGATGGAGTATGGTTTCGAGAGATGATACGGATGATGATACTGATGGTGATGATGGTGCTTATGATCTAGTCATGAGATAGTCTATGTTGATGTTACCGGGTGAATGGTATGTTTGTGCTCAAGACCATTACTTGTAATACCTCCCTAGCTAGGAGGGACTGTTGATATTATGGTAGCTGCGGGAGGTATTTACCTCCAGGTGTAAACCTGACGAGAATAGAATACTCTGGAAAGTAAGAAGAAACCCTAATGAGTTGGATAATAACCCTAGAAGACATGTCGGCTCTAGAGGATAATTTATATTAGGTTATTAGCTTCCAAGAGAAGAAGTCTGCTAGAAGAATTAATATATACTGAACAGACAGATACCCAGAATGAGGAGTCGACCTAGGCAGTTAGCCAGATTTAGTATAAATACAAGAGGTCAGTCTTCATTCTAGGAGGCAGTCTCAGAATTGTAGAGCAGTAACTTGTGCACACTACAGTGCCCAGTTTTGTGCACAGGTTTGGAGGAGAGTTGTCAATGCAGCTGTTGGAGCTAGCAGTTACGTTTTGGATTGGAATATCTCTTGGCTAGGGTTTGGACTATCTGATCAGCTCTTGTTTGTGAACTATCCTTGGGGAAAGGTGTGCTACCCTTTATTTAGCTATCTAGCCTAGGGTTTGCTTCCGGAGTGATTCTCTGTCAAGGTTAAGGTTCTCAGAGGGTGGCTTCGGCCTATGGTTGGGTGACAATAGTGATATTGTCAATGGTAAAATGAGCACATCCATTATACTCTAACACTGACCTCATTAAGGGCATGCACTAAAAATGACAAGGGAAAGACCGCTCTGACACCACTGATCTAGATTTATGAGCGGAACAAAATGAAAACACAAATCTATAATATTAACACAGAGACACAGTGAATAAGAATAGAGACACAATAAATCTTTACTGAACTATTAAATAAGAAATATGCTGAAACTGTAAAATACAAACTGAAACAAGCTTGATAGTATGGTGGTCGCTTATCTCTGAGAAGAGATGTGACAGCTATGCTCATTCACAAGAATATGAGCACAATGAGGCTCTAGAGGCCTTTTTACATAAAACATGAATGGAAAAACCATATACATCCAAAAACTTAACCCTAGGAGATGAAGCACCAAAAGTCATGTGGGCCCCATTGGGTTAAGTTGCTACATCAACTTCCCAGGGTCGTAACTTTTGCATACGATCTTCGTTTTAGGCACACAATATCTTGTTGAAAAGGTATATCCGAGGACCATACATTCTACTCTCACACTCTAACTTTATCTACAGTTTGATTGTGACGGGGCCAAAAAACGTTGTTTAGGGCCTCAAAACGGTCCTGAAAGTTTAGGACCCCAAGCCTCATTCTTGGATGGAGGACGGACTTAAACACACTCAAAGGATGGAGGGACAACTCCCTCGTGTAGGGTTAATGGCGCCCTCAATGAGCCATGGTAGGGGGATGACGACAGGTACGAGAGGAGGTTGCATGCCCATATCATCATCTCGGATATTAATCTAGGTTGGCCATGGCATGTTACATTTTGTTTCTTTGCTGATTGAAGTTTCACTCTGCTTAACTATCCGGATTCGTGCGCCCTCATTCTTAGTTTTCTCTGGCCTCCTAGTTCTATCATGCTACGTGAGCGAGGGGACCCTCTTAGTACTGCTACGTCACAAGGAAGAGACGCCTTCACGAATTATAGAGAGCCTCCCCAACAACTTTGATTCAACGAAGTAAGGAGCCGAAGACGCCTCCAATGGCCTATGTCGAGGAGGAAATCTCAGAGGAACTAATTGAGGTTCCACCAGACTCCTTCCTCTACATGGTCCCAGACCCAAGGATAGACCCAACACCAGCCTTACAACAATGGATACAGAGGCAACAATGGAGGGATCTACTTGCATTGTCCAAGAGGAAATCACCCGGACAGACCACCCAGTTGAGTCTCATTTTCCCACCTCAGACACAAGACGAGACCAAAGATCACCCAACTTTCTTACTCTAGAGCACTTGGAGCTCATCTTCGAGATGAGGAGATATAGATTGGAGAAGCACCACCGACACACCCTCGTCACTAGCAGAATTGACATGTTGTTTGACGCCTTCTTGAGCACATCGGTTATATAGAGATGCCTGACCTATGTGCAACCTTTTGCATTCACTCTGCATGATGACACTCCTCGCGACAGCTCTTCGGATGGCAGGTTCGACTATTCAAACAACCCTTCTAATATTTAAAGTTTCTCAGCCCTCTGCACTCCATTTGCAAGGGAATGGGGCTTTTTTCTTGTCTTCCTACTTAGGATTTCTTTTCAGTTTGAATAATCAGTTTTTTGGATGCATGTTTAGATAAGACTGCCATAGTTCTCTGTTGCCACTTGCTCTGGTTTTGCACTGTAGGCCGGAACAAGTGGCGGCTTCTACTTTTGGCTACAAGTATAAAATGATGCCACTTGTTTCGGTTTCCACTAGTTTGGTGGAACAAGTGGCAAGTCTGTGAAATTGATAAGTTTTGTACAGTGACACAAGTTTAATAATGTAATATCACTTTTTATTTACAAAAAAAAATATGAAAATATAGTAAAAGTCAATGATATGGTTGCTAAATGTTTTCCATGGACAAAGTATTGATTTATTCAACTTTCACATTTAGTTAGGGCTTGAAGGGAGACATACATGCATTACAAGTTTTTCATATCCACAACTATAAAGTGAGTATTACAAAGTTTAAAGTTCCCAATAAATTCATTTTAATTAAGGATTATTCATGTTTAAAGAGGATAAAATCTTTTAAGATCATTTTTTTTTAAATTTAAAAAAATTGAAAAAAAAAATACTTCAAAGAATTTTATTCTTTAAACACATACAGAGACAAAGAGAGACAAAGTTTAAAGGACTATCATAATTCTATTATCAACTTTTTTTTTCAGTACTTTACCCATAATATACTTTTCCAATTTCTTTCATTCACAGACACAAAGTTAAGATCAATCTATCATAATTCTATCATCAACTTTTTCAGTGCTTTACCCATAATATACTTCTCCAATTTCTTTCATTCACATGGAAGCCTATTGCGATTAAGAACGCGCAGGATGCAATTATGTGAATACTTGTTTATGTCAAAATTGCAGCCAGCTCAACGAGATGTCGACCGCCTCTCCAGAAATCGCAACAGCAGCTGTAGAATGGATGAAGTCTCTGGGTTCGATTCAACGGCGCCGTTCATCTGAAAAAGAAAATCGAGAAAAACATGCTGTTAGTTCTTGGAGAAGATCCAAACTATCATAATGTTCATTCAGGTAGATGATTTCTTCGGGAGACGAGTGCAAGATATTAGTTTCCAACATAGTATTCCAATGCAATATTCTATATGAAAATGAACCCTATCTTTATGTCACGTAAATTAAAAAGAATAAGAAAATACAGAGTGCAAAAATCCCTGCACATGAAGGCGGGTGTAGCAAATCAATACCGGCTTATGTCGGTCTCAAATGGTAGGAGAATTTATTGATTCACAATCGATTCGACTCCTTTCTTCCATAGCTTCTTCACTTCGGTTATGTTTTAATTTCTCTCTATTCACTGCTGCTTCCATATCGAATGCCGGGCGAATATCTTAATTCTTTCTGCCTCCCTTAGCTCTTGATTCTGCCACGAGGGAGACAAAGAGACGAAGCTCGCTATAGACTGCGGAGGAGTGCATTGTTTCCCCAATTTATGCCAGAAATTGTACTTCTGCTGAGGTTATACACAGGAGCCCGCCGTGAAGTTGGACAACAACTTTCTTGTACCAGTGGATGTGGCGAAATTTGAGTGGCCCGTATATATGGTGATTGCCAGATGCTGCTGATAGGTAAGTGTTCTAGACGTTGACCGTTAAAAACTACACCATGAATGTAAAAGTAGCCTGTAAATCGTGACCGCTAATGTCGGTTACTCAGTAAGAGTTAACTTTGAWTWAAATTTTTWAAATAAAACTCATATAGATAATGTCGGTTACTCAGTAAGAGTTAACTTTGACTTAAATTTTTTAAATAAAACTCATATAGATATTAAAACTGAGAGGGGAAGACAAAAAGGGTGCATAGGGACTGATTTGACTTGACATTTGTACATTGGACATAAAACCTTTCTTGCCCGTGACTCCTTACCAATCTTTCACATCTATCGTTGACTTGTGTTTTTCTTTGATATTTTCCCATGCTTTTTGGGAAGGGTGAATTACCAATGCAAACCATGTATTACACTATTTTTCGATGGAGAGTAATGTTAATCATTATCTATGAATCTTTCTTCCATTCTACCATTTGAATTTTCTTCCCCTCCTTGTTCATGGATGAACTTGTGTGAAATGATGATTGTTATGGTTGCAACATGGAAAAAGAACCCCATGAATGTACTAGTATTAGAACCAAACTTATATCACTAAGTTGGTATGGTATGGATAGTTTATGTGAATTGTTTGATAAACTAACAATTGTATGCTCATTGTTTGATAAAATGACTCAACAAAAAATATTTTGATTTTGTCAATTCAAATGCTTATAGTGATGAGATAATCACTAATGTGAAAGGCTAAATCAACATTAAGGATATGGACAAGTTATAGAAGCGAATTCCACATGAATTCATATGGCTTAAGTTAATTTTATGTGAACAAGTAGGTGGGTAATGGTGGTTCATGCTTTGAAATTTAGTTGAATGTATTGGAACATTTTCCGGAAGATTTTATATGGAGTTAATCTTTGAAGATTTGTATATGACATTGGCAATGCTTTCTTTGCTGAATGAAACTGTAAAGAACATATGAAATTATGAAAAAATTCTTAAAAACCTAAATATATTCAAAATAAGAATTTGAATTGCCAACACGAATCGGTCCAATTCATGATGTTTCCAATTTATATTGATGTTGACATGGTTTAAGGCCAATTTTCAATTGCGTTGTTTCAAATTTATGTTGATGTTGACATGGTTGGAGGATAATTGTTAATTGGGATTAGAGTTAGGGGTCTTGCTAATAAGTTTTATGAAATTTCAAAGCTGAACAAGTTTTTGAAATGGATCAATGGCCCAAAGTTCAAAAGAGGCATGATAACCTTAATTTGGAAGGGGTTAACCCACCTATTCTCTAAAACAACATAATGACCTAATGTTTAAGAAGTGGCTAATGGCCTTGTGTTGGAAGTAGCCAAAGAAATAGGTTGGGGCTTTTCCTTTCAATAATAATTGTGAAGTTTGAAAAATTGACCAATTCTTAGGAGGAGGCTAATGGGATACTACTTCAAATTGGCTTGATATCGAAGTCTTTTCCCACTATGTTTCAAAATATCCTAAAGTTTCAAAATAATCCAAAGATTGAAAAGCCTATGAATTATCATAAGTGGCCAAAGTTTGGAAGAGGCCTGACGACCTTAAGTTAGAAATAGGACAAAGTTTAACAAAAGCCCAAAGTTTGAAATTACCTTGAAGTACAAAGGGGCCCAAAGTCTCAAAAGGGCTCCAAATTACCTCAAAGTGTGAAGGTACTTTAACTCTCACAATGGGTTGAAATTTGAAAGTATCGCTAAGTTTTATAGTGGTATAAATTTGAAAATGGGCCAAAGTTTCATATCAACTAAATTTTCAAAAGTGGTCAAAGTTTAAAAATGGACTAATGGGATAGATTATCAAAATGGGTTGACAGTTTGAATTACCTCATTGATTGAAAAATGGTCAATGCCCAATGTTCGAAGGGTGGTGATAGAATATCCAAAATATCGTCAATGGGTTGAAGATTCAAAGTACATCTATGGGCGATGTTAGGAAAAGGGTGATAGGCAATGTTTGAAGGAGGCTTGATAGCCTTGTTTCAAAATTATCCAAGGATTCGATAGTTTAAAATAACACACTATCCAAGGTAAGTCAATCAACTAATGTGTAAAGTGGCCTAATGGTTATTGTATGGAAATAGGCCAAGTTCAAGAGGAAGGATCCTTATTTCAAACTAGCCCAATGTTTGAAAATGGCTCAATATGCCACTATCTTGAGAGAGCCCGATGGGTTACTTCAAAATTGGGTTGATGTTGAGAATATTTCAATGGTATGAAGGATCCATTGAAGTTCAAAAAGCAGTGAATACCCTTAGTGAAAATGAGTTGAATGTTCTAAAAGAGATTATGTTTGAAATAGGTTGATTCCTTCATGTGAGAGATGAATTTGAGCCTCGTTGACAAATGAACACTTGCCATGTGGTGGAAAATATATTATTACAAAAAAAATAAACCAAGTCTGGAACCAAAATTTTGTTTTGAGCATAATGTGAACACAAGAACTCATATGGATTTGAAATTTAAGGTGGAAGTTTGCAAGGATAGTATCTACAAAAATTTCCTCGTACTTACATTTGTAGATTCAACACCAAATTCCCAAAACTTGGAAAAATATATACTTTTTAGAGAAAAAAATTGCACTTTTAAACAACAAACTTGTTCATGATGAAATTTGGACAAGAATGATGGTGAGAAGGAAAAAAAAACCTATAAAATTGTATTCCAATGGATTCTTAGTTGAATTGTTGAAATGGGGCAAAATCCACTATTCTCGGACACTTTTTGGTAGCTTTGGAAATTGTATATTAAAGTAGCCTCCAATAGAGAATTCAGAAAAATCATCCAAGTCAATATTTCACCTTCTCAATCATTTGGATAAATTTGTTCTTGTGAAAATTTCACATATATTTATGTTTTGAAAGAGAAGGATTCTCACCAAAGTTTATGACAATGGACAAAGTGAAAAAAGGTTTGAGTTGTCATTTTTAGAAGGATGTAGAAGTTGGTAGGAACAATAGATTGTTGATGAAGGTTGTTGAGTGTCCATAAATGAGAGTAATATCAATCCCTATATAAAATATTTTTCATTTCTCGCTTGATTTTCTTGTAAATTGAAGTCAAATTTTGGCCTTGATTTGTATGAGTAGAAGTGCAAAAATGGGTGAGTTGTGAACTTCTGGGTGTTGTAACTTTCAACTCCAAACATATAATGGGACAATAGTACATTGTAATTGGAAAATGGTTTCATAGGAGAATAGAGAAGAAGATTCATGTTTGGTAAATGTTCTTCTAGTTACATTGAAATAATTGCATAACAGAGCCTTTTAGCTCGATTGGACAAGGAAAATTGTTAACATGGGTGACCCTAAAAATATATTAAACTTGGGGAAATAGGTCTATGATGTAGTATGATCATACCAAATGATAAAATTACTAAGGATGATTGTGTATTTGGTTCTTTCACAATCATTGTAATATAAGAAAAATTGGTTGGGAAAGAGCATGACAATTTAAGGTGTTTATCAACTATCGGGTTGAATGTTGGACTATGGATGGCTAAACATGCCTAGTATATTTCACATGAAATTCAAGAATAACAAGATGAAATGGGTTGAATGTTGGACTATGGATGGCTAAACATGCCTAGTATATTTCACGTGAATGTAAAGAATAACAAGATGAAAGGGATCGAGGTTTTTGGTTCCCTTAGCAAGAATTAAATACGATGCATTTGCTTACAATCATCATATGAAGCTCTATTTGAAAAGCATAGTTATGAATTCTCTTTATCACTGATCTCGATAACAATGCTTCCTAAAGGAAATTAGAATAAGAGAGCATGCCATGCATACATGTGATGGAAAACATGTTTAATGGAGAATGTATGTGTGTTGAAAAATGATGTAGATCATTATATGAATTGTGACTTCTCATGAATGTACCATTGAAATCCATGTCTGTTGTGGAAATCATGATGGTTGGGATGTACCGACAAGGAACTTACATGTAAAGAATGTGAAGTGAATGATGAACTTCACCTTGTCTACAAGGATTCTAATGATGAAGGATTTAATTATTCTTGAGTTGGGGCTACTCGAGGAAAGACAAAGAAAGTTAAGAGTTAGATAGAATCTGAAATCATGTTGAGATAACCTTAAAGATACAAGTTCTAGAGAATGGAGTTCCACCAAGACGTGGACATGGATAGTAATACAATTATGACCACAAAAGAGTTTCTCACATTATCTTTCCAAATTTCTTTTAGAAAATTCATGTGTTATCCGATGTAGCATATATACATGTGTATATCGATTATGCATTGCTTCTTAGGTGAGAAAAATGCAATTGATGTTTCATGGACATGCGACTAGCATTATGCTCGTGAGTCTATAGTGAATTGTAGAAACCCTTGTTGGGGCACAGAAATCAAAAAGGAGTTTTCCTGAACTCATATCTTGTTATGTGTTTTTTATTCTATGGTTTTATAATTGGTATAAAGTGAAAATAATTAAAGCATAAGAATGTGGATAAATGTTGATAAATGCAAGAGATAAAAGTTGTTGGAATTCATATGCACAAGTAAACATATGGAATGATAAAATGTATATACATAGGCATAGGCACACATGCTACTATATAAGTACTAAGTTTTGTATGATGATTAATTATGACTACTGTCAGTTGTATAATTAGGAGAGATTAAGGATAGGAGGATACTTGTCAACAAGGTAAATTTTAGGGGAAAGTTTCACTCTTGGGATAATTTTCCATGTTTTGTTTCCAAAAAATGATATATTAGTTTTCTTTTTTTTGTAAAAAGATTCACCTATATTCTATAAGATAATATTATTTTACTCTAAAATTTGCCAAAATTTTCTAGAAACTATATAAAATCCTTAAAAATTTGAATATTTTTACAAAAATATTACCAAATATTTTATATTTTTCATTTTAATAATTAGTAAGACTTGCCAAGGATTATACACTTTAATATAAGTATGGATCCTTAAAATTTTCCCCACTTACCAAGAATTTGGGGAAGGGATTTTGTAAGATCCCATGAAGCATCACTAGAGTAGGAAACATCAAATATGTTACTGGAATCCATACAAATATGATGAATTATTCCAATATAAAATGTATGATCAAAGGGATTTAGGTAATAATTCCTCCCATCATGTTTGATACCATAGTTGATTAATTGAATAACTGAATGCATAAATGTGGTTGATACTTAGATGGGGGTATGGTAAGGGAAATAAAATTTGGACATGTAAAATTATTAAAACATTTTGATGCACTTATGAAACAAAATACGTGTGTTGAGTTAGTTATGAGATCATAACCACAGTAAGTGAACTATTATGCAACAAATGTGGAAAGGATGCCATATGAGACAACAATGCATGGGACTATGCTATTGTTGGTCTTCATAAAATATATCTTGCTACACACATATCAGTGATCTCCTCATTGATATCCATTTCCTACATTGTAACCTTTCTACTCACATTAAAGAGAACTAAATGGAAGGGTTTCTAAGGGACTATTTAGCGGAGAAAGGAAAACCATTCCATTGTATTGTGTTTGACTAAAGAGGAAGGTGTCTATATGGTTGAATAAGAGTTGGTGAGGTGGTTGGGTTATGTGTTAAGGAATTGGATAAAACTTTCAACTTGTCATGGTGCCTTGAATGGCATGATGATATATAATTCAATGTAGCGTAAGTGTGCATAAGTAAAAATATTGAGGGATAAAACTAGTAATGTGCATATAGACGGACATAGGAACATATGTTGCTACATATGTACTAAGTGCATGGCACAATGAATAATTATGGTTGTTGCTAGTTGTGTAACTAGAACAAAATAAGGACAATACTTGTAAATAGGTTGGTGAAGGGATGTTGTAAGCTCCCATGAAGCATGAATTGGACAAGTAACATGAAAGATGTCGATGGAAGCTATATAGAGATGATGAATTATGTCAATATAGTGTGGCATTGTTGGTAATGTGTTATATTATTTTCATGGTTACCTCCATGCATTTCTTTTATGCATTGAGGGGGGTGGTTCAAGCTCTATGTTGTAGGGGATAGTTGGCTCTGCTAACTAGACCAACTAGTTGAACAACCAAGTTGACTGCATAAGTAAGTTAGTTAAGTCAGTCGAATAGACAATTAGAGTCAACCGACCAGGTAGTTAAGAAGTGTAACCGAATTATAATTATATAACATGCATATATATATGTGTGTGTGTGTGTGTGTGGCTATGTAATGGAGAGAAAGAGGTCACTTTATCTATCTAATAAAATGCATTGATGGTTCTCTCACCTCTTTTCAATGCTTACTTATCTCTTTATGTGTACTTGTATATGATTCTATGATATATATTGCTATGTGTAAGGATCTACTGGTGACTTCTTGTACTTTCCCTCAGACTACAACATTGGTTTTGTTTCCAGTAGTTCTGAACTCAGGCATGCATAAAGTATAAGACACATAGATGCTAACTTTGGAAGACATGTGAAAATGGTGGGAGCACAAAATTAAGAATTATATTAAAAATTACGCAATGCGGAATCGACTGACGATCACAGAAGAGCGTACACAGTTCTTCTCTGAAACACACAAACTATTCCTGGAAGTTATTCCAGGAGCATTGTTTAAATATACCAATCAAACTCCCAATGCAAAAATACACTCTGAATGAAAAAATTATGCACAAAATAATAAATGGTGGAAGAAAAAATCTAAACGAGTGGTTTGAGAGAGTTGTCAAAGATTACATCGAAGAACAAGCGATTGAAGATAGAGAGTCGTTTGAAACTATCAAAAAACAATTCTATAATGACTTGCATGATGGTTTCCTATGCATTGTCCCCTCCTTGCTTCATAATTTCTTGTTATTCAAGGGATTCATATATATCATCGAATACCGACCCCTCTTGGCCAATCCTCCTCTGAATAACAATTGGAAAGAAAATCAAGAAGAGCGAGAAGAATTTATGGAATATAACTATAACAACAACATAATGAAAGGAAGGATGTTGGTGACAGAGAAAATAATGAAGAGAATAGTGCAAGGGAGTAATGGTATCCATTTGTCATTGATGTCAAAGGGGGAGAGTACAGAGATAGGGGCAGACTTGCATAGAATCACAGAGTTTAAGAATGTGTTGCCATCATTGACAA
>ML781865.1:48675-64757 GCA_009831015.1 Picea engelmannii | reverse complement strand
TAGGAGCCAGCGGCATCCAAAACCCTAACCCAATGACCTGGATTAGTCCAAAACCCTAATTCCTTAACCGGAAATAGAAAACCATCGGCAAAAACCATGTGCCGAAAACCACCTAATATCATGTGGTCCTGGAAATATGTCGGCCCGGCGATAATATGTCGGCCCGAAACAGACGAAAATATGTCGGCCCAAAAAAAAATTTTCGAGGGCGCTGCCCCCGAACCCCTGCACCCCCCTCTTACCCCCCTGCGCGCCCGGCGTAGGCGCTCAAACACTACTACTCGTGCAAAGAATATAACACATACCCAACAGGTTTTCCCTTACAGTTCTGGACAGATGTTGTAGATACTTTTGTTTAATTAATAAACATAGGACCTTAAAGCTCTTTAGATGGTAGAATTTTAGAGGAGGAATGGACAGGGAAAAAGGTAAACTATTCTTTTTTGAAAACTTTCGGCTGTGAAGCATTTGTCCATATTGATAAAGAAAATAGAACAAATCTTGAGGAAAAATCCAAGAAGTGTACCTTTATTGGATATGGTGTTAATGATTTTGGTCATCGCTTATGGGATTATGAAAATAACAAAATCATTAGGAGTAGAGATGTGATATTCAATGAGAAGGTCATGTACAAAGATCAATTGCAGGGAAAGAAACAGGAAAAAGAAAAACACAAATACACAGTGCTTGATGAGATCACTGAAAAAGAATTTCCAAAGGAACCAAAAAATCAAAATGTACAACAACAGGAGCAGCAAGTACCTCAAACACCTTCAATTGTTGTTAGAAGATCTGCCAGGTTAAGTATACCCCTTGAACGATACTCTCCTTCATTGTATTATTTATTGTTGATTGATTCTGGTGAACCAGAATGTTATGAAGAGGCAATGCAGGTAGACACCAAAAATAAGTGGGAGCAAGGAATGAAAGAGGAAATGGATTCGTTGGCAAATAACCAGACTTGGGACTTGGTTCAATTGCCTGCGGGAAAAAAGAGCATTGCAGAATAAATGGGTTTACAAGTTGAAGGAAGAAGATGGAGGAGAAAAGCAGTACAAGGATAGACTTGTTGTAAAGGGGTTTGCACAAAAGAAAGGTATAGATTTTGATGAAACGTTTTCTCCTGTTGTTAAAATGACTTCAATTAGGACTATTTTAAGTCTTGTGGCAATAGAATATTTTCATCTTGAACAGTTAGATGTAAAAACAACTTTTCTCCCTGGGGATTTGGAGGAAGAGATTTATATGCAGCAGCCACAGGGGTATGAGGTCAAAGGGAAGGAGAATTTGGTATGTAGGTTGAAGAAGAGCTTGTATGTCCTAAAGCAAGCTCCAAGGTAGTGGTATTTGAAGTTTGACAGGTTTATTCCATAACAGGGTTATAGTAGATGTCATTTTGATCACTGTGTTTATTTTAAGAAGCTAGAAAATGGAAGCTTTATTATCTTGCTATTGTATGTAGATGGTATGCTTGTTGCAGGGTCTAATATGTAGGATATAAATGTGCTCAAGAAGAAATTATCCAATTCATTTGTGATGAAGGATTTGTGTGCTACAAAGAAAATCCTTGGCATGAGAATAACAAGAGACAGAAAAAATCACAAATTGACATTGTCTCAGGGTGAGTACACAGAGAAGGTGTTGGAGAGGTTTAGAATGCAGAATGCCAAACCAGTTAGTACACATTTGGCCAACCATTTCAAATTAACTAAGGAAATGTGTCCCAAGACACAGGAGGAGATAGAATACATGTCCAGGGTCCCTTATTCATCAACAGTTGGCAGCTTGATGTATGCAATGGTTTGCACAAGACCAGATATTGCACATGTAGTGGGAGTTGTGGGCAGGTATATGGACAATCCAGGTAAAGAACATTGGGAGGCAATAAAGTGGATTCTTAGGTATTTGAGAGGTACTACTACTCATGCATTATGTTTTGGAGGTTCAAACACTTTTCTACAGGGATATGTTGATTCAGATATGGCAGGTGATAAAGACAATAGGAGGAGCACCACAGGGCATGGTTTTACTATAGGTGAAACAACAGTAAGTTGGATTTCAAAACTGGAAAAGGTTGTTTCACTTTCAACAACAGAGGCAGAGTATGTTGCTTCTATAGATGCTAGTAAAGAGATGATTTGGTTACAGAGGTTTATCGAGGAATTGGGAAATAAGCAGGAGAACAACAGGTTGTACTGTGACAGTCAGAGTACCATTCACCTTGCAAAGAACTCAACCTTCCATTCGAAGACTAAGCATATAAAGTTGAGGTACCACTTCATACAATCCACCTTGGAAGATGGACATTTGAAGTTGGAAAAGATACACACTAGCTAGAATCCTGTAGACATGTTAATAAAGGGAGTAACCAAGGAGAAACTGAGTTCCTACTCAGTTTCAGTTGGTCTTCAAGAATAAAGATGAAGATGAGAAATTTTCCAGGTCCAATAAGGTTTAGAGTCCAACATATACAACAGCGGTGGAGTTGTTGAGATCAGTCTCCAAGTGGGAGATTGTTGGTTGTGGAGCCTGATTATCTTCTTGATTCAGAGGTCTTTTTCTTTCAGCCATGTTTATACCCCATGAAGTATTTACACCCCAGAAGTATGTACACTCTTCCACGTGGGGGAGTGCAGAGGGGGGGTACCCCCTCTGTGGGGTCTGGGGGGATATTCCCCCCGGCTGAGGGGTCTGGGGGCAAGCGAACCCCCCTGCGGGGGTTTGGGGGCGAAGCCCTCGAATGAAAAATTGCGTTGTAAAAGTATATTGTAATTTCATTGTAAATCTGGACTGTTCATTATAAGGTCACAAATCTAACGGTAGAAATTATGTTAGGTTTTTTTCCCTAGAAGGAAGCCCTCTTTTATGAGGGAAATGTATTGCGGCTATGGTTGGATGGCGAATATTGTATTCTGAGAGAGGAGACCGTGAGAGAAAGAAGAGGAAGTTACAATGGGTTTTGCTGTAGGTTGTATTCCTTCATATGCTAGATAATAATAAAGGAAGGACCTGGCAATTTCTCTGGTGGACGTATCCCACACTGGGTGAACCACGCAAATCTGTGTCTCTCTTGTATTGTGTATCTTCTATGTTTTGTTTCCGCATTTGTTTTATTTTATTGCTCCACAGTCTTGTTTTTCTAACATTGGAGCAGGTCATTTTGGGACAAGTTTTGGAAATCACATAGGAGCAAACCGCATGACAAGTCAGCTAAGGATCAACACACGTAGAGGAAAGGAAGATAGTTAGTGCATTTTCAGGAGTTAGCGTGCACAAAAGACAAAAATTTGTTAGAAGTAGTTATACCTTTTGGTACATTTTGCATCGGGCTAAGCCCTAGTATAAATGCATAAATATACAATGGTTTTTTGGGTAGAAGGTGTTAGAGATTCATATGATGAGAGAATTATTGAATGATATGTGTAATCTTTTATGGTTGAATTTTTGTTCGGGAAGGAATGTGATGCATAATGAGCCAAGTGTGCATTATATGCGTGAACAGATAGGGTGTTTTGTGTAGAACTGATGTATCTTATGTGAGCAAAGTGTGCACCTATTGTAAGGACTGAAAATGAATGAATAATACCATAAGCCAATTTTTGTGGATGTAGCCCACTTTTCGGTGAGCCATGTTAAATTCCTATGTTTTTTTGTGTTTACTATCATGATGTGTTGGTTTACTTTGTTTATTGTGCACATGTAATAGATGCTTAAGGGTTAATATGAATATGTATATGTTGGGTCCATGCACATTTTGAGTAGTTAAATAAGATGAATCTTTCATATGTTATTATGATGTTATGATTTCATGCACATGGTATATTACATGTTGAATGAATGTTATAATGGTCTCCATTCCCTTAAACACCACAGAAACCTAGTTCCTGCAGTGCCCATAGGTACCTCAGGTGAGACTTCACCTGCTTGTGGGTGATGCCAAAAGGGATGGTATCAATAGAGGCTTTTTGGTGAATTAATGTTGAACCCCGAGTCTACCCAGTGTGCACCAACAAATGGTTTTGTTATTAGGATCGATATATATGACTAAGGGGGATGTGGATACCTACTAAGGAGGACATTGAAAAATGGTTGGATAGAAAGGGTATCAAGTTTTCTATAGATCAGAATAAGAATCTGTGGATCAACGTAGATAAATATATACAAAGGTATGTGTTTATATATTTGCATGAAATTTTCTTTGTTGTTTTCCTAGATATTTTAGCAGAGTGGATCCAAATATTAGTTGAACAAAATAGAAGATATCACATTGTGGTTCCAAGGAATTGGAATACTGAGTTAATTAAAAAATTCAATACTATAAACAATTGGGTATCACGTGTAGTTGATCACTAGTTGGATAATGTGCTGGGAGGTTACATTACTTAATTTTCCATAGATTGTACTCAATCGTATAGTGCTACTGAAAAGGGATTATTTAAATCGCTGCATGAAAGATACTTGAAGTCACTATCTACTTGGAATAAGATGTTGATGTGGGACAAGGGAGTTATGAAAATGGAATCTGATTGTTAAGTGTCTTTTTTCACATAGGGGGATTGGGGGATGACTAGGGGATGGTATGTGTAAAGAGGGATGAAGAGAAGGAATGAGGAATGGATGGGATGAGGATTCCAAGAGAAGAAGAGTGTTTGACGAATGGATATATTGGCGTATTACGTAGTCGTAAGAGATTTGGAATGAATAAGAAGAGGAATGTGGATAAGAGAGAGGGGTCGGAAAGTGAGATCGAGGAAAGATACATTATTGTAATACTCCATATCGAAGGGATTCTGTGCACAAAAGAAAATATATGTCAACTCAGTCCAGAAGAATAAGATCCCACTCAAATCAGACTCTATGTCGAACCCATGACCTCAGGTGTGTCACCAAGAACTGAGGTAAGATCAGAATATTTGTTAATTATATTTATTGAAGGAAGAAAAGATAGTATTAGAAGTATTTAGGGTAGTGGAAGTAATACGTTGAGTCAGAATCAATTAGTGTTATCAGGAAAGAATACCATGCAGAACACGATGGAAGGGGTAGATCCTACTTTAAGGATGCATGTCTTCCATGGAGTGGGGACAAAGGATCCATAACAACATTTGTTCATTTGTGAAACAATATGGACAATGAAGAACGTCCATGATGATGATGCAAATATTTCACAGTTGGAAAGGACATTCAGAGACCATGCATTATTATGGTACCTGAAATATCATACTACTACACCTGTGGGACAAACTAGAACATTGGTAGATGTATGAAAAGATCTATTGAAAGAGTTCCAGAAGCCTAAGTCTGAGTTGTACTGCATTATAGAGATGAAGGACATAAAGTAGATTTTGAATGAATCAATGTCGGATTACCATCAAAGATTCAAGATACTTAAGTATTGACTGACTTTCCATATTCCAGATGAACAACATAGGGAGTGGTTTATTGCAGGAGTGTTTCCATGTATACACTGCCCTTTGACACAACAAAAGATTGTGTCACAGTTGGAAGCCTTAGAAATTAATATGAAATTGGAAGTATCCCATGTAGGAGAAAATGGCACAAGGATGGATCAAGTTCAATCACAGTTAGCAGCATTGACTATCCAGTTGTAGGAACTTGCGAAAGGAAAAGAAAAGAGCGAGGAATTTTGTTGTGTCACATGTAGAACATAAGGTCATGATAAGAATGAATACCCAAATTTTAAGTAGTATTTGAATACAAGAGCGCCAAATCATTTAGGAGTATTGTGCGAGATGTGAAAAATGATGGGTCATCACCCTACGACTTGCTCGTTGATGAAGAAGCATTAGAGTACTGCAAGAAATCTATTTTGTAACTTTTGTAAGTCTGTCAGACATGATGAAAAGTAATGTTGCGCATTAGATTTGATGAGAGAGAACAATACAGTTGCATACCAAGTCCAAAGGGAAGAATGACCAGAAGGAGGATTACCACAGTAAAATACACCAAGAGGGTGTAATCAAGGATAATGAGGAGGGTTCAAAGGTCGCAAAAGAAGAGGATTCGGCAGAGGAAGAGGCTTGATTATATGTTATAATTGTAATCATCCTAGACAATTAGTGAAATATTATTTGAATCCTTTCACAACATGTTCTTATTGTAGATAATTGGACCATGCGATGGAATATTGTCCACAATTGATCACAAAATGGAAAGAAAAGAGGAACACGAATGTACAAATGATAGCAGTAGAGGCGCGCGGCAAACAACCAAAAATAATAGTGGTGATGTGTGGAGGAACAAGAACTGGAGTTGATGTAATAGATCAAGGGAATAGGATCCATCAGTGGATCAGGAAAGTAGCATAACCTATTATGTTGCTTGATCTTGCAAAAGAGAAAGAGACCTACAAGAAAGTAAGGAAATATGTGGTAGGAGCATAATGGATAACATCAACTTCGACCGTGCCACCTTTGTATGACAGAAAGCCAGTATATGGCATGCCTCTAGTCTATGACCACATGAATAATGAAAGGCAAGTTGAGAAGGTAAGCACTTTGAAAATTTTCTTGAAAATTTGTTTAGAGCTAATGAAGGATGAGACTGTGTTGAATGCACTACGTGGAATAATTGATCAATGTGGACAAGATAGAGAAGAATTTATTGTACAACAAGTAGTTAAATAGGTACATCGAAAGAAAAGGATGAACGAAGAGTTTTGAATTAGTGCGTAGATAGGAGAATACGACATGGATAATATAATTTTAGACATGGGATCTGATGTGAATGTACTTTCAAAGCAGACCTAGGAGACAAGGGGAAATCCGAAGCTAATTTGGTCATGTATTTAGTTAAGATTAGTGAAACAACATAAGATTGTTCTGATTGGAAAACTGCTAGGGGTGACTGTTAACATTGATGGAGTGCACAATATAGCTTACTTCTAAGTAATTGAGATAGTAGATGAAAACAAACCTTATTCAACATTTTTAGGACTTGATTGGGATTTCGACAACATACCTGATAGATCTGAAGAAGAGACAGATAGTCTTTGAAGTAGGATATTGGAAAGTTATTGCGCCAATGGATCCCATAGAATGGATAAGATTTTTGGAACCAACAAAGGGAAAAATATTGATAATATGCATAATGTGACTGCATGAATGGATTATTATGTGAATCGTACAACCAACGGTGCACTAATTTGGTGAAGTATTAGTTCCTATGCATCGGACTTAGAAGAAGCACTGGATAATTGACAGTATAGATTGCATGAAATATCAACAAGGCGATGTGATCACATTACCTGTGTGTTACGATGGGTTGTAACTGAGGTATGTGATCCACCAAAGTATGATGAACTAAAAACCATAGAATATTTTATAAAGGAATTTGAATTGTAGATACCATATCAGCAAAGACTGTTAGCTTTAGATGTCATGTTGAAAGCGACTTTCACAAGATGTTGGGCTATGCATAAGGACGAAATTGAGGATTGGAAGTAGTGCATAAAGTTATTACAGGTCATATTTGGAGCAGGAAAGGAATATGATGCACAAAATTATACATGGTTAATTTGTCCTTCGAAGCATGTTACACAATGCATTACGACATGAGGTAAAGTACCAAAGAAAGAATGGACACACCTATTTGTACACACCTTGGTCATGCTCTCAAAGAATTGGTATTTAGAGATAGAAGTGCGCCCTGCGCCTGACCTTGTAACAATATGTAAGTTTTTCGAGTTCCTCACCTCTTCCTTGGATACTGCATGTAGTAGATTCACATTTTTTCTTGGTATAATTTTGTCGAGTACTATCGAGCAATATTCTAAAGAGTGATCTCCAATGTCGTACATGCTGCAAAATTTCAGATCATTTTTGTCTTTTATAGGACAATCTACATTGTTGTGATCATTTTTCCACAATTAAAAATATATGGTCGTCCATGACCTCGACCTCGACCACCAAATCCATGTCGGCCTCCTCGACCTCGACCACAACCATCGAAATAATCATCTCTTTGACCATAGTTGTTTTCTTGATTGGTGGTTTCTGTGTGGTAGAATGTTTGTATATTATTCTGATTTCGAGCCTTTAGATGGAATTTTGATGTTCGGTGATTGGAAGCTTCACAAATGTGTCACCACTTCATGTTTTTCAGATTATGTGGAAAATCTTGTATACTATGATCAGTTAGGCATTCACATATATTACAGTGTTTTTGGGCTTGTATTCGGTGGACGTATGATGTTTGTGTGCACTCATTTAGGGGACAATTATCCTTTGTGTGTCCTTCCCCAATGCATGTGGTGCACCATATTTCATTGCATCGTATAGAAATATTTTTGATTGTTTATTGAAAATGTTCTATTTTTTCCTCAAGTCTCTTTGTTGTCGAGGAATTCGATGGGATATATTTATTTGACTCGATTCGTTGTGCCTTATATAGTGCGTATTCATATTTGATTATCTTGTATAAGCATAACAGAGATCATATTCTTGGAAGTAGCCCAACTACATACCACTGGACTAGCAAGTTCTGATTGATCGTCTTTGGGATTTGACTTAGGAGATATTTAAATCTCTTATCATATTCCCTTACTGATTTTCCTGGTATTTGTTTAATTTATTTAAACTTTTGGACTGTCGGATGTGTGATGTCCTGAATTTTAAATAATGTTAAAAAGCTATTATTTATTTCTTCTTTTGAACGAGTTTGATTCTCTGTGTAGTTCATGAACCATGCTAAGGCGTGGTGGCACAACACAACTCCAAATTGAGCCGTTTTCTTATCCTTGTCTATAATATCAGTTGCATCCAAAAACTTTTCACATACAAACCAATGATTCTTTGGGTCCTCCTCTCCTTCGTAAATCAAGATTTGGTTGAATCCCATTTTGATTTTGTTGGTAGGAACACTCATTTTTCTTGGTATTTGAGTTACTATTGCTTTCGACTAAGTTGTTGAGTCTTCTGGTCAGTTTTTGTTTGCATCTGACAAAGGATGATATTCAAGTAATATTTGTTTCTTCTTGAGTATAGAAAATACATCCTCATTTTGAGAAATTTTATCTTTATATTTGACTAATCGTCGTTCCAAAGGTTGCATCGCTTCGAGGCTATAGTTAATTTCTTCTCTCGATATTATTTTTGGTAGGGGGGTTGAGTTGGTGAGGTTCTTAATTTGGATAATTATATTGTCAACTTCATTTCCCTCTTGCTCAACAATCAATGCATCCTGTAGGTTTCCCTGGTTGTCTGTTTTGTACCATAATCTTGTAGATTGGTCATCGTTTTGCAACCTTTGTTGGAGAAATTCTCTTATTCATAGACTGGTTTCTGGTGAAGGATAAGTACGTATATATGGTACAAATTCTTCATAATCCATACTTTTTGGTTCGTCGACCAGTTTATGGATGTTCAGTTGTACATCATTACTTCTATTGGGTGTCAGCGTGGCTATTACTATTGCCAAATATGGTCGATATCTATCTAAATCGGACTGCTCACATGCTCTATCAATATGACCCTCCCTGGAGATCTTTGTATAAGTCTTTGGATGATTTCCACACGTATAGACACATAGACCTATGCAGAAATACCATTCCAATGCTACCACTAGCATCAACACCTACAAACTGGATTTTCAAGCCACTAACAATGTAGCTAAATATGAATCCTTGATTCTTGGCTTGGAAGGAACAAGGAAAATGCATATCACCAAGTTAGTGGTGTTTGGTGACTTTGAACTTGTGGTGCAACAAATTAAAGGTTGTTATCAGACAAGGAATCTTAATATGAGGGAATACAAAAATTAGGTATGGGATTTAATTGATAATTTTTATAAGGCTTTTAATATTACTACTATCTCAATATAATTTAACTAACAGGTTGATTCCTCAACAATAACAGCTAGTACCATTAAAACTCATGGTGTCCCTCAAATGAGATATGAGATACAAACCTTCCATCCCTAATAAAATAAATTATTGGCAAGTGTTTGAAGACGAAAAACATATTAAAAGGTTCATGGAAGTCATGGAATAATTTGCAAATATTCATATAGACTTAGATGAGGAAGAATATGGGTATCCCATGACTCAAAAACAAATTCAAATGACCTCCAAGTTTAGCTAATATATGGCTATGCACAAAGTCCTTCAACTAAAAAATAATTTTATTCCCAAGGGATTGGTACCCCTAGAGAAACTCTTTGATAGAAATGATGTGCCTATAAAGCCAATGGTCCTCCCTAAAGATGAAAACTCTTAAGAATGGAATATTGGAATAGAGAGAGAGATCAAAAACTCATCAAGCTATCGAGAGGAATATCTCCACAATGAAAGTTATAATACTTACATTTTTTTAAGGAATACATGGATGTCTTTTCCTAGAAATATGAATACTTGAAGACGTATGATACTAGCATCATACAACATAAAATACCACTAAAACCCGATACTAATCCATTTAGGCACAAACTAAGGTAGGTAAATCCACTCTTGTTGCCCACCATCAAGAAGGAAGTGACAAAATTACTTGATTCCCATATAATTATTCCCCTCAGTTATTCTGAATGGGCGGTGATCTGAAAATCCTTTTTAGATATTAGTTATTCTTTAACTATTTACATGCAATATCTAACTGGATTCAATATTGATTGTTTTAAGGATCTATTGAGGTGGCTTGAAGAATGATGATGTACATAATTCAAAATGGATTGAAGAAGGAATATGAAATAAATTACATATTCCAATTAAAAGAAGACATTCTTACACATTTACAAGACATTCTTCAAATTCATAGCTCGGATGCTCAAATAGACTCCATCGTTGAATTCCTTGCAGAAAAATGATAAATTTTATTATATAAGCCTATGTTACCTCTTCGGTACCAAAGAACTCCTTCAACACACTAAACAAGACTCAAATCTCTTTCACATAAAAATTCATACAAAATGTGCTAAATCTCTCCTGAGGAAAAGTTGATTCCCAACTTTCCTTATGCTCTCATAGAATTGGAGTTCTCTCCAAAATCCCCTCTAGAATTCTCTCCTCGAATTATCGTCTCTTTACGTGGAGGAAAGGGGTCTTTTTATAGCTCCTTAATGGAATATTTTGGTTACAAATATAATTAATAAAAAAAAACATTAATTAAAAATGGTTATTTAAAAACCCAATTCGTGGTGCATTAGTTAGAGCTTTAAATGTTTTAAAACCATATGGTTCCAACCGCCGAATCTTATGGCATAATAAAATATGTTTTAAAACCCACTTTTATGGGATTTGTTCCCTTTTTAATGGGTAATAGATGGTTGAAATACCATAAACTATGGTATATAAAAAAACATGGCATAAACTTCTTTGGAGTTAGTGCACGTGGAATACTGTAACATATGTTAAACAAAACACACACATATATATATAATGGTTGGCAGATTCGTTAGGTCCACGCGAATATAGGGTTTGGTCCCTAGCATGCATGAGAATCATGGGTCGAGGGCTAAGATTTTCCCACTCGTTTTAGAAAAACAACCACTTTATAATTATTAAATGCCACATGCATGGTGACTCATATGCAAAAACTGATATGGTAAGATGTTGGACTATTATGCTAGATTCTCGAGTTCTATTCCTTTCAGCTCAACCATACTTTGAATGACATCAACCATTAATGGACAATGGGAGGATGCCACATGGAAGCCTCTCATTGGTTGATCCTTGCTACTTGTCGAATGTTGAATGGTGTCACCTGTGTTCCTGGGATTTTGCTATGTGTCACTCTTGCAGTGGTGACACATCTTCCACGTCAATGCCAACTAGAATGTTGATGCCATACTGCCACTTCATCGTACGGATCACACATGGCATCTTTTTATTAGTCCACAAGTATGCTTGAAAATTCCAAATCTGTGTGACACGTGGTAGCCTCTGGTGCTACCACGTCACATGATGACATCATTTTGTAACATGCTGACATTATCCTCTGACTTTCACCTTTGACTTTTTCCCAAGTTTGACCTGAACTTTGACCTCTTACAACTTTTGCATATGAGATCTGTTCGAGGTGCCATTTGCACCATTGGAAAGATGATGGCGAGATCTACACATTGATGCCATTTTTGAGAGAATTTTGGATACTTGAATTTTGAGCATTTTTGGATCCTCTGGGACCTTTATAAACATTATGGATCTCTCAGGATCTTCTATGAACGTTCCTTAGATCCTCCTGGATCAGGTAGCCAATCTGATTCCTGTCAGAAAGAAAAGTGGATAGATAAGGATTTTTGTGGACTTCATAAATATGAATAAATTCTCACTAAAGGATAAATATGCCAAAGATGGATCACATACTTCAGAAAGTAGTGGGATAAAATAGGATCTCCATGATTGATGGTTTCTCAAGATAAAACCAAGTAGGAATGTATCCCGATGACAAGGAAAATACATCTTTCACAACCCCACGAGGAACCTTCATGTATGACAAAATGCTCTTTGTCTTGATAAATACAAGATCCATGTTCCAACAAGCTATGGATATAGCCTTTGTGGGAGAGAAAGAAATATTCATTGTCATATATCTTGATGACATCATTGTGTTCTCTAAGACACATGAGAATCTTATCAAGAATTTGAGATAGACATTTTTGAAGTGCAAAAAATTTGGCTTGTCATTGAAACAAAAAAAATCTTAATTTTCTATGACAGAAGGGAAGCTCCTAGGTCATATTGTATCAAAGGAGGGTATGAATATAGATCCTGAAAGAGTGGAGGAAATTAAATTAATTTCGCTTCCTAGAAAAAAAAAGAGATACAAGCCTTCTTGGGCAGGATTAACTTCTTGAGGATATTTTTGTAAAATTTTTCTAAGATGGTAAGACTTATCACTAAAATGTTGAAGAAGGATTAGGAAGTAAAATGGAAAACCAAAGATAAATAATCTTTCTAGCAATTCATTGAGGCCTTGAGAGAATCACTGGTGCTAGTTAGCCCAAATTATGACAAATAATTATGTGTTTTCTCTTTTTCTTCAGAACACACTATAGATGGTGTATTGTTACAAAAAAATGAAGAAAATCAAGAGAAACCCATAACCTTTTTTAGCAGAGCTTTGAGAGATGTCGGGATAATATATAACAACCTGAAGAACAAGAAAATTACTTGGTCAAGGCATTGAAGGATTTCAGAGACTCTGTATTGCATTAGAAAACATTTTCCTTCAAGCGTACGAGTGTAATAAAGGACATACTTACTTAGCCTGAAAATGAAGGAAGAAGAAGTAAATGGATTTCCAAGCTCCAAGAGTATGATCTAGAAATCAAACACACCAAACTAATAAAGGGACAAGGATTGGTTAAACTTCTAGTTGAATCAAATTGAAAATCTCTTGATATAAATTCTTTGTCAGCAAACATCATGGCAACATAGAAATAATAAGATGTGACACAAGAACCATCTTCCAAGGTAAGTCCTAAGTTTGTTGAGTCTGAGTGGTATAAGGATGTGATTTTGTATCTATAAAATTTAAGTTTCTCACCAACTTAGGAGAAATATAAGGATAGATCAATCAAACTCAAGGATATGAAGTATTGAATTCTAGAAGAGAAATTGTTTTGGAAGGATCCAAGAGGAATATCGTTGAATTTTCTTACTGAAGAAAAAAACCAAGGAAATTATCAATGAGTTTCACAAAGAGATATGTGGATCTCACCATGCATGGAGGGCCACTACATATAAGATACTTAGAGATGGTTATTATTTTCCCTCATTGTTTTTTTATGTAAATTGCATGGTTAGAGCATGTGCAGAATGTCAAATGTTTACAGGGAAGCAAAAGTTGTAGCCTCTCCCACTCAGACCTATCAAAGCAGAAACACCTTTCCAAGAACGGGGATTATATTTTGTTGGTGAAATAAAGACTAATTCAAGTGGGAAACACAAATGGATCCTGACTACCATAGATTATTTCACCAAATGGGTAGAGCCTATCCCTGCCAGAGTAGAAATTAATGTAGTTATTATCAAGTTCCTTGAAGAACATATTTTGGCAAGATTTGGATGCCCCAGAAATATCATAATTGATAATGACCAGGCCATTAAATCTTCCAGCCATTCGTCTTAGAGTGCGATGCATCAGGGGTGGGAATTGGAGTAGTATTGATGCAGGGGGGGCACCCCATTGTGTTTGAGAGCAAGAAGCTCAACGAGTCAAAGAGACTCTATCCTATTTATGACAAGGAGATGCTAGCAATCATGCATGCTTTAACCAAATTCAGGTAGTATCTGGTTGGCAGAAGGTTTGTAGTGAAGACTGATCATAACAGTCTCAAGTATTTCCTTGACCAGAAAGACCTTAGCGAGAGGCAGCAGAAGTGGGTCTCAAAGATCCAAGCATTCAACTTTGATATTGAGTATGTCAAGGGAAAGAGGAATGTTGTGGCGGATGCATTGTCCAGGAGACCAGCAGGATGTTCGATGATGGATATATGTACAGATTGGAAAGCTCATTTGTTGGTGGAATACTCCAAAAACAAATTTGCTTGTGAGGTGATGGACGGGCAAGTGATTGATGATAGGTTCCGAGTTCTGGATGACGTCATTTTCTACAAGAACCAGATCTACTTGGTTCTAGAATCCACCCTGAAAGGGAAGATTCTGAAGGTGTGTCATGATTCACCAACGACAGGGCATCAGGGATACTTCAAAAATTATAGGCAGATCAGGGAGAGATTCTCATGGAAGGGTCTCAAGGATGACGTGCTGAAACACATATGAGAGTGCACGACTTGTCAGCAGAACAAGTCTGAGCAGACACATCCTGCAGGGTTACTTCAGCCTCTACCCATTCCAGAGCAGAAATTGGAGATCATTTCCATGGATTTAATTACAGGTCTCCCTATAGTGCAGGGAAGGGACTGTATATTTGTAGTGGTCGACAGATTGACCAAGTTCGCACATTTCTTCGCCATACCCACAGACTACAAGGCCATACAGGTAGCAGAGTTGTTCTTCAGGGAGGTATTCCAGTTGCATGGGTTACCCAGGCAGATAGTCAGTGATAGGGATGGGCGCTTCATCAGCGCTTTTTGGCAGGAGCTTTTCAGATTGGCAGGCACAGAGTTAGCTACGAGTACCAGCTACCACCCACAGATAGATGGGCAGACAAAGATCGTCAACAAATGGGTGGAAGGGTATCTGAGGAACTATGTGGGGGGACAACAACGCACTTGGGTGAGATGGTTACGTATGGGTGAGTATTTCTACAACACAACTTACCATATGTCCATCAGGATGTCACCATTCAGGGCATTGTATAGATACGATGCACCCTCCTTTATAGATGATACATTTGGGGACAGAAGGGTCTCAGGGGCCAAGGATTGGGTGGAGGAGAGTCAAAGGATCCTACAATCGACAAAGGAGAACTTGCAGTCAGCTCAGAATCAGTAGAAGATATATGCAGATCGACACCGATTTGAGCGCAGTTTTGAGGTAGGAGACTTGGTTTTCCTGCGATTACAACCATACCGAAAGTCTTCCTTGAAGAGGAGCAGAGTAGAGAAACTAAAGCCAAAGTTCTATGGGCCATATAGAGTCATCGGGAGGATAGGCGAGGTGGCATATGAGCTAGAGCTACCAGAGGGTAGAAAGATTCATAATGTCTTTCACGTCTCTTTCCTTAAAAAGGCGGTGGGACAGTAGATTAGAATTTCACAGGAGTTTCTGCCCTTGGATGAGGAGGGACAGTTGGAACTAGTGCCAGAGGCGGTATTAGAGCAGAGAGAATGCAAATTGAGGAGCAGGTTCATCAGAGAGTGCTTGGTTATATGGAGGGGTCTTCCAGTGGAGGATGCCACATGGGAGGGAGAGCATATTCTGCAGCACCCAGGATTGATGTTGCTTGAGGACAAGCAATCTCGGGAAGGGAGGACTGTGATGTCCCATCCCCAAGATTAGGCCAGTAGGGAGTGACTTAGTAGTCTATATGTTCCTGTAGACTATAGTCAGGCACAAACAGGGAACCAGAGGGAGAAATAAGGAGGAATTAAGGCTAAACGATGAATTAAGCCAAAATACTTAGGAAAAGTCACTTAAGCCTAAGTCAACGAAGAATTAGAAT
>ML781865.1:10886-33572 GCA_009831015.1 Picea engelmannii | reverse complement strand
CAACATCAAATCATAACAATGCATAATGAGGAATTAGGTCAAATTCCTCCCTTTATATCTTTCCCGACCTAATTCTTTGTTGACATCACTTAACCTAGGCACCTTTCCTCCTAAGTGATTTATTTGTCAATTAAGTCCCCCCCTTATCACCTTTTCATTCTAATTCTCCGTTGACTTAGGCTTAAGTGACTTTTCCTAAGTATTTTGGTTTAATTCATCGTTTAGCCTTAATTCCTCCTTATTTTTCCCTCTGGTTCCCTGTTTGTGCCTGACTATAGTCTACGAGAACATATAGACTACTAAGTCACTCCCTGTTGGCCTAATCTTGGGGAAGGGACATCACAAATGCTATAGTGCCACTGAGAACAACACTCAAGGAGATACTCTCTAGTACTTGGGTAGTCGGTTAATACGATTAAGGGCACGGTCTAGCCTCCTTAGTTGGTGCCCTAAGATATTGGGCCAAGTACTACTATTGGACCCTGAACATATATCAGAGAGATATAGAATAGGGAAAACCCTTGTATATTAAAAACATGAATACCCTACCCCTTGCGACAGAAACAAAAATAGAACAAACAAGATCTATTGTCATGGAAATGCGTCTTTTGCATTTTGGTTGTGAAATTACTACACATTTCTTCCTATTAAGCATTTGGGCATTTTGTCACTGCAATATTATTCAGGCAAGAGTATAACTCTATAGGATTTAAAAAATAAACGAGTATAGTGGTCCTGTCGGCACACTTATTTGGGACCTATCCCACTAGGTTCCTCTCTTCACCTCGATTCGAGTGATACCTATCATTTTTAACACAATTTGTTTTGTGGACCCGAACCTTCTCTGAAACCCTTATTTGGCCCCTATCCCATTGGATCCCTATTGTATCCCTGATCGCAGTGGTACCTATCATTTGAAATCCTTCTTTTCCCCTATACTATTTTCCTACCCATTTTTCCAAATGGCCACCACCTGAGACCAAGAAGTCAATACCTTGATTGCTGACAACCACTAGAACAAGGAAGACATAAAGAACATCATTGACAACCTTATCTCAATCAATTCGTCTATTCAGACCCTCCATGACCAATGTTCCCACATCAAAGACCTCAAAGACCTCAAAGCCACCTTTGAACACTTCATGGGCCATTCCCAAAACCATTCCTCTTCTAAACAACCATCTTATCAGGATGACCATGAATATTCACATTACCAAGTTGCTCATACTACCCACTTTTATTGAGACCTACACCCTCCCAAAATTGAGGTGAAAAAATTTGATGGATCAGATCCCACAGGCCAGGTCACCCAAATGGAACATTATTTCTCTGTTCATGGCATTACTGATGATTTATCCAAGCTTTATTATGATGTTCTACATCTAGATCTAGAGCAATGACAATGGTGGCAATGGATAAAAAAGGCACGCCAAGGGTATGCTTCTTGGAAACAATTTGTGGCAGAACTTTATGACCGCTTTGACTCTAACACCCACCATTTAGGCCGTTTGACCAAGTTAAAGTAGTCTGGGATAGTGGAAGACTTTATTTCCACATTTGAGAACTTGTCTTTCAGAACAGAGGGCATGTCAGATGATTTATTTAGGGAATGCTTTATCAGTGGCCTCAAAGATGAAATTTGTACCCATGTTTTCATGTCACGCCCCTAGACTTGGTTGGAAGCTACTCAATGAGCCAAGGAAGAAAAATAGATCTATCCTCCTAGATCTGCAAACCCTCTTTTCCTCCTTGCCCTAAACCCACCAATTATTCCCCTCCCGCAACTCCCCTCAAGATCTAGAAATTAACAGGATGAAATGGCTGAACGTCAACTCAAGGGTCTTTGTTATAATTATGATGAAAAATATTTTCTTAAGCACAAGTGTAAGGAACATACGCTTTTTATGGATGTAATTGAGGATATTTCTAAAGAATGTGTTTTTGTTCTTCCTATGGAGTAAATCCCACCACCATATGATCTGACCCCACCCTCTAAGAAGATAAAATATTTTAAGATATTTTTTTTTTTTTAAATTTAAAAAAACTGAAAAAAAATTATACTTCAAAAAATTTAATTCTTTAAACACATATAGAGACAAAGAGACAAATTTTAAATGAATCTGTCATAATTCTATTATCAACTTTTTTTTTAAGTACTTTACCCATAATATACTTCTCCAATTTCTTTCATTCACAGACGCAAAGTTAAGATGAATCTATCATAATTCAATCATCAACTTTTTCAGTACTTTACCCATAATATACTTCTCCAATTTCTTTCATTCACATGGAAGCCTATTGCGATTAAGAACACGCAGTATGCATTTATGTGAATACTTATTTATGTCAAAATAGCAGCCAACGCAACGAGATGTCGACCGCCTCTCTGGAAATCGCAACAACAGT
Source organism: Picea engelmannii (assembly GCA_009831015.1). NCBI lineage: Eukaryota > Viridiplantae > Streptophyta > Pinopsida > Pinales > Pinaceae > Picea > Picea engelmannii. The sequence continues at coordinate 31,166 of ML781865.1, read as the reverse complement.
TGTAGATTGGATGAAGTCTCTGGGTTTGAATCAACAACGTCGTTCATCTGAAAAAGAAAATCGACCAAAACATGTTGTTAGTTGTTGGAGAAGATCCAAACTATCATAATGTTCATTCAGGTAGATGATTTCTTCGGGAGACGAGTGCAAGATATTAGTTTAATTTAAATGCTCAGCAAAAAATATTTTAATTTTGTCAATTCAAATGCTCAATGCTCATAGTGATGAGATAATCACTAATGTGAAAGGTTAAATCAACATTAAGGATATGGACAAGTTATAGAAGTGAATTCCACATGAGTTTGTATGGCTTAAATTAATTCTATGTGAAACCTAAACCTAAGTAGGTGGGTAATGGTGGTTCCTGCTTTGAAATTTAGTTGAATGCATTGGAACATGCTCTTGAAGATTATATATGGAGTTAATCTTTGAAGATTTGTATATGGCATTGGTAATGCTTTCCTTGTTGAATGAAATTGGTAAAGAACATATTAAATTATGAAAAATTATTAAAAACCTAAATATATTCACAATAACAATTTGAATTGCCAACACAAATTAGTCTAATTCATGATGTTTCAAATTTATATTAATGTTGACATGGTTGAAGGCCAATTTTCAATTGGGATGTTTCAAATTTATGTTGATGTTGACATGGTTGGAGACTAATTGTTAATTGGGATTAGAGTTAGGGGTCTTGCTAATAAGTTTCATGAAATTTCAAAGTTAAATTTTTTTTTGAAATGGATCAATGGCCCAAAGTTCAAAAGAGACATGATAACCTTAATTTGGAAGGGGTCAACCCACCTATTCTCTAAAACAACATAATGACCTAATGTTTAAGAAGTGGAAAATGGCCTTGTGTTGGAAGTGGCCAAAGAAATAGGTTTGGGCTTTTCCTTTCAATAATTGTGAATTTTGAAAAATTGACCAATTCTTAGGAGGAGGCTAATGGGATACTTCTTCCAATTGGCTTGATATCGAAGTCTTTTCCCACTATGTTTCAAAATATCCTAAAGTTTCAAAATAATCCAAAGATTGAAAAGCCTCTGAATTATCATAAGTGGCCAAAGTTTGGAAGAGGCCAAAGTTTGGAAGAGGCCCGACGACCTTAAGTTAGAAATAGAACAAAGTTTAACAAGAGCCCAAAGTTTGAAATTATCTTGAAGTACAAAGGTGCCCAAAGTATCAAAAGGGGTCCAAATTACCTCAAAGTGTGAAGGTACATTAACTCTCACAATGGGTTGAAAATTTAAATTGCCCCTAAGTTTCATAGTGGTCTAAATTTGAAAATGGGACAGAGTTTCATATCAACTAAATTTTCAAAAGTGGCCAAAGTTTAACAATGGCCTAATGAGATAGATTATCAAAATGGGTTGATAGTTTGAATTAGCCCATTGATTGAAAAATGTTCAATTCCCAATGTTCGAAGTGTGGTGATAGAATATCCAAAATATGGTCAATGGGTTGAATATTCAAAGTACATCTACGGGTGATGTTAGGAAAAGGGTGATAGGCAATGTTTGAAGGAGGCTTGATAGCCTTGTTTCAAAATTATCCAAGGAATCGATAGTTTAAAATAGCATGCTATCCAAGGTAAGTCAATCAACTAATGTGTAAAGTGGCCTAATGGTTATTGTATGGAAATAGGCCAAGTTCAAAAGGAAGGATCCTTATTTCAAACTAGCCCAATGTTTGAAAATGGCTCAATATGCCACTATCTTGAGAGAGCTCGATGGGTTACTTCAAAATTGGGTTGATGTTGAGAAGATTTCAATGGTATGAAGGACCCATTGAAGTTCAAAAAGCAGTGAATATCCTTAATGAAAATTATTTGAATGTTCTAAAAGAGATGATGTTTGAAATAGTTTGATTCCTTCATGTGAGAGATAAATTTGAGCCTCATTGACAAATGAACACTTGCCTTGTGGTGGAAAATATATTATTACAAAAAAAAAAACCAAGATTGGAACCAATTTTTTTTTTTTTGAGTATAATGTGAACATAAGAAATCATATGGAGTTGAAATTTAAGGTGGAAGTTTGCAAGGATAGTATCTACAAAAATGTCCTCGTAGTTACATTTCTAGATTCAACACCAAATTCCCAAAACTTGAAAAAATACACTTTTTAGAGAAAAAGATTGAACTTTTAAACAACAAACTTGTTTGTGATGAAATTTGGACAAGAATGATGGTGAGAAGGAACAACAAAACCTATAAAATTGTATTCCAAGGTATTCTTAGTTAAATTGTTGAAATGGGGAAAAATCCACTATTCTCGGACACTTTTTGGTAGCTTTGGAAACTGTATATTAAAGAAGTAGCCTCAAATAGAGAATTCAAAAAAATCATCCAAGTCAACATTTCACCTTCTTAATCATTTGGATAAATTCATTCTTGTGAAAATTTCACATATATTTATGTTTGAAAGAGAAGGATTCGCACCAAAGTTTATGACAATGGACACAGTGAAAAAAGGTTCGAGTTATCATTTTTAGAAGGATGTAGAAGTTGGTAGGAACAATAGATTGTTGAGGTGAAGGTTGTTGAGTGTCCACAAATGAGAGTAATATCAATCCCTGTATAAAATATTTTTCATTTCTCGCTGGATTTTCTTGTAAATTGAAGTCAAATGTTGGCCTTGATTTGTATGAGTAGAAGTGAAAAAATGGGTGAGTTGTGAACTTCTGGGTGTTGTAACTTTCAACTCCAAACATATAATGGGACAATAGCACACTGTCATTGGAATTTTGTTTCATAGGAGAATAGAGAAGAAGATTCATGTTTGGTAAATGTTCTTCTAGTTACATTGAAATAATTGCATAACAGAGCCTTTTAGCTCGATTGGACAAGGAAAATTGTTAACATGGGGGGCCCTCAAAGTATCTTAAACTTGGAGAAATAGGTCTATGATGTAGTATGAGCATACCAAATGATAAAATTACTAAGGATGGTTGCGTATTTGGTTCTTTCACAATCATTGTAATATAAGAACAATTGGTTGGGAAAGAGCATGGCAATGTAAGGTGTTTATCAACAACCGGGTTGAATGTTGGAGTATGGATGGATAAACATGCCTAGTATATTTCACATGAAATTCAAGAATAACAAGATGAAATGGGTTGAATGTTGGACTATGGATGGCTAACCATGCCTAGTATATTTCACATGAAAGTCAAGAATAAAGATGAAAGGGATCAAGGTTTTTGGTTCCCTTAGCAAGAATTAAATACGTTCCATTTTCTTACAATCATCATATGAAGCTCTATTTGAAAAGCATAGTTATGAATGCTCTTTATCACTGAAGCTCTATTTGAAAAGCATAGTTATGAATGCTCTTTATCACTGATCAATAACAATGCTTGGTAAAGGAAATTCACCAAGAATAAGAGAGCATGCCATGCATACATGTGATGACTAAACATGCCTAGTATATTTCACATGAAATTCAAGAATAACAAGATAAAAGGGATCAAGGTTTTTGGTTCCCTTAGCAAGAATTAAATACGTTCCATTTGCTTACAATCATCATATGAAGCTCTATTTGAAAAACATAGTTATGAATGCTCTTTATCACTGATCGATAACAATGCTTGGTAAAGGAAATTCACCAAGAATAAGAGAGCATGCCATGCATACATGTGATGGAAAAAATGTTTAATGGAGAATGTATGTGTGTTGAAAAATGATGTAGATCATGATGTAAATTGTGACTCCTCATGAATGTACCATTGAAATCCATGTGTGTGGTGTAAATCATGATGGTTGGGATGTGAACCAACAAGGAACTTACATGTAAAGAATGCGAAGTGAGTGATGAACTTCACCTTGCCTACAAAGATGCTAATGATGAAGGATCTAATTATTCTTGAGTTGGGGCTACTCGAGGAAAGACAAAGAAAGTTAAGAGTTAGATAGAATCTTAAATCATGTTGATATAACCTTGAAGATACAAGTTCTAAAGAATGGAGTTCCACCAAGACGTGGACATGGATAGTAGTACAATCATGACCACAAAAGAGTTTCTCACATTATCTTTCAAAATTTATTTTAGAAAATCCATGTGTTATCCAATGTAGCATATATACATGTGTATATCAAGTATGCATTGCTTCTTAGCTAAGAAAAATGCAATTGATGTTTCATGGACATGTGACTAGCATTATGCTCATGAGTCTATAGTGAATTGTGGAAACCCTTGATGGGAACATAAATCAAAAAGGAGTTTTCCTGAACTCATATCTTGTTATGTGTTTTTTATTCTATGGTTTTAGAATTGGTATAAAGTGAAAATAATTAAAGCATAAGAATGTGGATAAATGTTGATAAATGCAAGAGATAAAAGATGTTGGAATTCATATGCACAAGTAAACATATGAAATGATAAAATGTATATACATAGGCATATGCACATATGCTACTACATAAGTACTAAGTGTTGTATGCTGACTAATTATGAATACTTCCAGTTGTGTAACTAGGAGAGAATGAGGACATGAGGATACTTGTCAACAAGGTAAATTTTAGGGGAAAATTTCACCCTTGGGATAATTTTCCATGTTTTGTTTCCAAAAAATGATATACTAGTTTCCTTTTTTTCTAAAAAAGATTCACCTAGATTCTATAAGATAATATTATTTTACTCTAAAAGTTGCCAAAATTTTCTAGAAACTATATCAAATCCTTAGAAATTTGAAAATTTTTAAAAAAATATTGCCAAATATTTTATATTTTTCATTTTAATAATTAGTAAGACTTGCCAAGGTTTATACACTTTAATATAAGTATGGATCCTTAAAATTTTCCCCACTTACCAAGAATTTGGGGAAGGGATTTTGTAAGCTCCCATGAAGCATCACTAGAGTAGCAAACTGTTATCAGGCTAATTGTTAAGTGCGGACACAAATCAATCCCCCTAGCTTCACTACAAAACTAGAACAAAACATGACAGTACACTACTCTTTCCTTAACTTTCAATTATCAAATGAGAAATGGATCTAAAACATACCTTTTAAATATTGAAGATCCAACTTCTCCAATGCAATCCAAGCTCTGTCACGAGACTTATGGACAAATATCTACAAAGAGACACAAGGGAACGAAGACAAGAACAACATAGTCTATTTGATATGAAACTATGTATGTGATCAAGGAACCATACAATATGGACATATAATATTCATATAGGAAAGAATAGTATATCTGTATTAAAGAATGTGGAAGAAATATACAACCATATGCCTTGATGTCATCAGGTTCCTTCCAATAGTTCCTTGCTTCCCACAAACTTCTTGCTCCAATGGATTATGAGACTGTGTATCTGATAGCTACTTACAATCTATCTTGACAAAGCAAAGCTCAAAGCCACTCTAACCAAGCAAACAATCTCAAGCCAAAACAACTTAATCCCAAGCCAAGCTCAAGCTAACTTTCTCCATGAGAGCTCCTCTCCTTTTATAAGTTGAAGAGGATAAGGTGAGGAGGTTAGGATGATTCCACTAAATCATGAAAGTGAGTAAGATCCAAACCATTTAGAGGCCACCTCACCATAGAAGCTTATCCTTCTAGAATCATCGAGAAAATGCTCATTTTTCCCACGTACGAAGGCCACCACACCCTAGCTATAATGCAACCTGCAGAAACTCCACAACCTATCTATAGTGCAACCTGCGGAAATTAGGCATTTATGCACCCTGTGTATAGAGCAGCCTGTGGAAATCCTCTTTAATAGGGTTTTTACAAAGGAAAATACAAATTCTTCTCCCAGGCAAAGTTCTTCTCCCTTCTTTAGTTAGGAATTCAGGCCACTGACCCCTCTGAAGGAAACATATAGGTTTACATCATTAACAATCATAAGGGTAATGAAAATAATCTGTAACAAAGAGCCCCCCAAAGTATGAAGTCAGAACAGAGTGACAGTTGAAATACTTTGTCGAGTGTGTGTAGGGAACAAGGAACACGTTAGTCGGAAACTTGCCAACAAACAAGGAAATACAATACAATAATATATATCATCACTGAGGTAGGCATTCCCATACACAGAATACAAATGACTCAAAGCATAAATGCCGACATGCAGAGATCCATGTCAAATAATACAGGTCATGGCCACCAAACATATACTATGGATCCATGCCATTATGACTCAAATCTGAACATAGCCACCAAAAATACACCATGGATTTATGTGTTAAAGACTCAAATTTGAACATAGCCACGAGACATACAATGTGGATCTATGCAATAGTACAAACTGAATATACTCCAATGCAACTTGAATCTCTCAGAAAGGATCTAGGGTCTTCATCTCCACCACTCTATAGTACAAATCTAACGATGTGAATACATGTGCTGAAGTCGAACATGGTAGAAACCACTTGATTACCGATCATTAATGAATATCATTAAAAAGTGTGAGGGAAATCACCATTAATGTCAATGACTCCAAAGGTAAACTAGTACAATCCAACAAGTACGAATTAATGAGCTGAAGTCGAACACTCGGTGGAATCTCTCGATTAGGGGTCAATAATGAAAACCCACTGTTGAAAGAGAGGAAAAATTCCATTGAGGCATGCAAGCTCCAAGGTACCAATTATTTTCTAAGTCTAATTCCTAGATAATGAGTTGAAGTCGACAAGAAAAGACTCGTCATAGGAGGGCCTTAATGTATCCACCATCAATGACATGAAACGGGTAACAAGATTTGAAGTAGATCAGAGTAACCGGTGATTTAGGATTGAATCAGGGATGGCCAACGCAATAGAAGGCTTAAATACTATATAAATGGCCTACGCAATAGAAGGATTTCTGGGTTGAACTTCTCTTTAAACATATTGACGACACGACACCTGTCTTAGAAATACTGACTCAACAACAGGGATCACAGACCAAAAGGTAATATTATAAAGGAGTATGATCAAGAGACAAGAATAATTTCCAACCTAGACACAAAGTGAGTGAAAGGGTGTCATGTTCAAAAGTGACTCTTCCATAGAATATAGGTTTAAACATTTAATTCCAAAATTTCCCCCCACCATTTCTGGCGAGTACCTCTTTATTTTTACACAAGCTTGAGGAGGATAACATATGCTTGAAATGTAAGCTCATCCTTTGGATGAGTCCCTCGGAGTATGTTTAACAAACCCTAAGAAGGAGTGGTTTCGTCCCATATGGGTCTTTCGATGTTTGTTTAACGAGTCCAAAGAGAGAAAACTCGGGGGGTTTTCATGTTTAGAGAGTCTGAAAAACACTTAAAGAGAAATCTCTCAGTTCCTTTTTCGTAAATTAGTTTAATGAGACCGAAAAAGTGATAAACTATCACCCACCAAATTTTTTCTTCAAATACTTTTACAAGTGTGAAAAGAACAAGGTCTCTCGGAAATCTTTTCATGTTTAGAGAGTCTGAAAAGAGCTTAAAGGGAACTCCAGAAGGTTCATTTTTCATATAACCTTTACGAGTTTGAAAAAGTGATAAAATTATACTCGGTTACATTCTCATTGATTTACGAGCATGAGAAAGAAAAAATATTAAGCTCGATAACTTATTCTCATTTATTTATGAGCATGAGAAAGAACAAAGACTAAGATCATGATTGTTTTCATTTTTACACAAGCTTTAAAACAAAACAAAACTGTGCTTGGGATAGATTTTATTTTTACACAAGCTTAAATCTAGCCAAAACTATGCTTGGACCTGGTTTCATTTTTACACAAGCTTGAACCAGACGAAACTATGCTTGAGGTAGGTGGTTTAATTTTTACACAAGATTGAACCATAGAAAACTATGCTTGTGACTTCCCAACGCATAACATGGGGATGGTTGGTACTTAGCCCCTAGTGTAAGAAACTAGCAACATAAATTCATCATGAAGTCCAGAGGCTGAAAGCATTTCCCCCCCAATCTTTGTTTTGTCCAACAAAATAGGAGGATGAAAGGAATCTTTAATTACTATATGTGAAAAAGTACTTAACTCAATCAAAGAGGGGGAAATCTATTTCATTTTTTAATGAGCTTGCCACAAAGAAAAAACATTATGCTAGATAATATAGGTTCAATCCATAGACCTTTGTTTCATTTTTTAACAAGCTTGACACAGAAACAGGAACTATGCTCGTAACCTCTGTTTCATTTTTTAACGAGGTTTCCACAGATACGCAAAAACTATCCTCATAACTGGTTTCATTTTTTAATGAGCTTGAAATCAAAAAACCATTCTCAAAGATGGTTTCATTTTTTAACGAGCTTGAAATCATAAAATCATGTTCAACAGACACTTCTTGATCATGGATTCCAAGAGGACAATGCTCCAAGACAACACCATGTAAAGGGACAAAACTCGGTCATGGCTTCTAAGAGATCTTTATTTTACGGAAGAGACACACTCTGGAAGGAACACATGTTGAGGGCCACGACAAGGGTAAGGATATCATGCTCTAAAATCCCTATCGAAGAAATTACCATGTCGACTACCAGATCTAATTCATCAGAAGCCGAAGTCATGGGAGACAACGCCACATAATTGAGCCATGGAAGGGGTGATACCGTCTACATACAAGAACCATTTAGGGAGGTAATCCAATCAAGACCGATTAATGAAAGTTGATCAATAATCACAATTCTTCCATCACACGAAAAAGAGTGGACACAATAGCTTTCATGGCATAGACATAATCTCGCCCAAGGAGTAAAGAAAAATACAAGGGGTCTTGGATTATCATGACATTAATAAATACATTTTTCCCTCCCAAAGTTACGGGGAACTTAGGAAGGGTCCCTAAAGGTTGACTGGTTCTTCTATTAAAAGCTAACAAATTTTGCGTAACCGGTGCAAGCTGAGGACAACCTAAAGCTTTCCAAGCAATAGAGGAAAAAATACTAACGGACACACCTTCATCTATCGACATTTGAGGAACGTCCTGAACACAAACCTGTATAGTGATATGGAAAGGAATGTGAGAGGGAAGATGAGGTCTGGTTAGCACAACCCAATTAAAAAGGATGGCCTCATTACTTGGAGGGGGTTCCATAGGAGAAGGAGAAATCCCCCTAGCACGGTAGAGTCTGTATCAATAAGAAAAACATGAGCAGAATCAGTTTTACTCTCTAGCGGGAGAGTAGGATCAACCGATGATGAGATCAGATTGACCAGTCGGGTTGCATTCTCCAAGGGGAGAATGGGGTCGACGGATGGAAAAGGATCGACCGCTTTGGTTTCACTCTCTAACGGGGGAGTGGGATCGACCGAGGATGGGATCAGATCGACCAATCAGGTTTCACTCTCTAACGAGAGAGTAGGATCGATCGAGGATGGGATCATGTCAACCACTTTTTCAACTGGTTCAACTAAGGATGTGACCAGATTGACTGCATGATCAACCAGATTGATCGACGAAGGGACCGGATTGATCATTCCATCAACTATAGGTGGGTCGAGAGTAAGCTTGCGATAAGAAACTAGAAGTTGAGGCTGAGAAACAGTCACGTCTTCCATTAATTTCAAGGCTTCGTCCATACGAGAGAAAGGGTGAGTTTGATGACTCCCTCCGCATAACATACACGATAATTTGAGTCTACTTTTGTTTTTCCCAACGGTATTTTGACTAGTTGATGGGAGGCCATCAACATGTTGTTTAGAGGTTGGCGACATGGATTGGAGAGGGTGTGTAGACCATGCTTCTATAACCTTGGATGGACCAGGGAAATCCTTAAGAAGATGGCCACCCTTACAAATCCTGCAAGGGTACTTGGGCTTACGGGTTGTTTGGGTGATCTTGGCAACATCAACACTCCCAGCACGATTAACAATAACTGGTTTCTTTCCAACATGTCCGACAGTGGTTGGAAGTTTTGACCCTTGTTTATTTTTCTTCTTCTTATTCTTCCTTTTCTTCTACTTCTTATCCACTGAGTTACTAGCTTTAGAGATTTCACTCAGTGAAGAAGATGAAATGGAAGAAGACCTTGCAAGTGAAGAAGGTGAAGAAGATCTTACTGGTGAAGAAGGTGAAGGATCAACATGAGGTTGGTTCTCTTGGGGGGAAGTGCTTACAACTGAAGCACTAACCGCATTTGGGACTACCTGAGTGGAAAACGACCATACCGACAATCCAATTGTGAGACCTAGAAGGCTTAAAGTAGCGATGTGAGGAGGACCAATGTTTCTGTAAGAAGGAAAAAAAAAAAGGTTCCCCTGGAGCATAGGTTCCCTCATTGGTCATTCTGGGAACTAATGCCATTAAAAACAAAAATCCAATCTAGAGTCCACTATGGAAAACAAACAACACACGCTAAAAATCTAGTAAGAAAACAAGCAAACAAAACCTTCTCACAAAGAGCACACTAGTTGGTGATGAAATCCAACGTCACGAGAAAAATGTAAGAAGGGTTTGAGATAGAGCTAGTGGAAAAGTTACATTGATGACCTACTTAACGGACTTATTCCTTGGTGCAAGATCCTACACATAAATGTGGGTATACCCTCCAAGGAGCTCGATTGAGTTTGGCCAACGTCGATTCCAGGTACCGTGAAGACTTTCCCCTCCACAGTCACCTCGTGTAAATACCTTAAAGAGATAGGCCACTATGGTTACCAACTACAACAATGATGCCTGGGGAAACAGTTGACAGTCCAATCCATGCACAAAGGTAGGCTATCTAGCCCAAAATCATCTTGAAAGGCTTCCACTCATCTTTGTGGGTATACCTTTCAAGCGACCCCCATAATACGTGCAATCTCTACACCAATACCAACAAAGCAGGGTGAGTAACTCTGCTAGTCTTAATGTGACCTTATGATTGACCCTTTTGTTAGAAGGTATTCTTAGGACAAAATGTAGTAAGTGGATTTCACCGCTCCCTAACGTAAGATTCTATGTTTGTTTGCAGCTTTGGAAAGTTATTTTTCACACCTATTGCAAAGCCCTACAACTAATCTAATGTAGGTTTTCTACCAAAAAATATAAAAATTTCTAATCAATTTTTATAAGTGTTTTATTTTTAAGGTTTTTGTTACTCAATAGGAAAATGGCGTGGACTAAATGATGTTTTGACTGACTCTAAACAATGCAAATATTTTCATTTCGATGAAAGCTATGCTACGAGAAGGAGAAAACATTTATCATTCTCATATGCACAATGTCCCAAAATTTTAAAAATCATCAATATCAATATGTTCAAGAAATGATACAAAGAGACTGTACACCAATACACGATTCATGCCCCCACCCCCCCCTTGGCCATGAGGGGGAAAATGTTTCAGAATTTAAGACCAAAAAATGCCAAGAATCATGCAATTTCACTAATTCAAATGTAAGGATTCCCGCAATCTAATATAAAGCAAGAAATTAAAACTTTTTGTTTCGAAGATAGCTAAAAGCAACAACAAATTGACATGAAACAAAGCAACCCAAACAATTTTCTCTTTTAACACAAACTATTCAATAAAATAAAAATAAGTTCTTTCACCAAACAATTCTAAAGAAAAGGCAGTGCTTTGTAACTGAAAGACACTCAAAGCAAGAGACTAAATATTTCAAAAGAAAACAAAGAAAATATGGCTAAAAACAACTTCAAATATGTCAATAAGACTATAAACAAATCATAATCAAACCCAAAAATTCACCCCAAAACCAAATCCAAGGTCTGGGTAAGGAAAAAACCATCAAAAATCAAAATTTTCACAATTTCTGCAGGCTGTAGACTAACATAGTGCGGAAATCCTTGACCACTGCAGGCCAGATATGGGTAGAGTGTGGAACTTCTGCACTGGTCTAAACAAGTAGGGTGCGGAAATCCTAAATTGCCGCACTGTCCCTCAAAGCAGGGTGTAGAAATCAAACAAAAATGGAAAAAATAAAAAATTAAGAAGGTTTTCCACTGAAATCAAACAGTCAAAAAGTCAAGATGATCTCCTAGTGACTCAGAAAAAAATAAATCTAGGCAATCAAAGCAAGAAATCAAGACAAACTAGGAAAATAATATGTTCCCCAGTGGAGTCACCAATTTTTTTATTGGGCTAATTGTTAAGTGCAGACACAAATCAATCCCCCTAGCTTCACTACGAAACTAGAACAAAACAAGACAGTACACTACTCTTTCCTTATCTTTCAATTATCAAATGAGAAATGGATCTAGAACATACCTTTTAAGTATTGAAGATCCAACTTTGCCAATGAAATCCAATCTTCGTCACGAGGTTTATGGAGAAATATCTACAAAGAGACACAAGTGAACGAAGACAAGAACAATAGAGTCTATTTGATATGAAACTATGTATGTGATCAAGGAATCATACAATATGGACATATAATATTCATATAGGATAAAAAAGTATATATGTATTAAATAATGTGTAAGAAATATACAACCAGATGCCTTGATGTCGTCAGGTTCCTTCCAACAGTTCCTTTCTTCCCACACACTTCTTGCTCTAATGGATTTTGAGACTGTGTATCTGATAACCACTCACAATCTATCTTGACAAAGCAAATATCAAAGCCACTCTAACCAAGCTAACAATCTCAAGCCAAAACAACTTAATCCCAAGCCAAGCTCAAGCTAACTTTCTCCATGAGAGCTCCTCTCCTTTTATAAGTTGAAGAGGATAAGGTGAGGAGGTTAGGATGATCCCACTAAATCATGAAAGCGAGTAATATCCAAACCATTCAGAGTCCACCTCACCATAGAAGCTTCTCCTTCTAGAAGCATCGAGAAAATGCTCATTTTTCCCACGTATGAAGGCCGTCGCACCCTAGCTATAATGAAACCTGCGGAAACTCCGCAACCTAGCTATAGTGAAACCTGTGGGAATTAGGCATTTCCGCACCCTGTGTATAGAGAAGCCTGTGGAAATCCTCTTTAATAGGGTTTTTACAAAGGAAAATACAACTTCTTCTCTCAGGAAAAGTTCTTCTCACTTCTTTCTTCAGGAATTCAGGCCACTAACCCCTATGAAGGCAACATATAGGTTTACATCATTAACGATCATAAGGGTAACAAAAATAATGTGTAACAGAAATATCAAAGATGTTACTGGAATCCATATGGATATGATGAATTATTCCAATATAAAATGTATGATTAAATGGATTTAGGTAATAATTCCTTCCATCATGTTTGATACCATAGTTGATTGATTGAATATCTGAATGCATAAATGTGGTTGATACCTAGATGGGGGTATGGTAAGGGAAATAAAATTTGGACATGTAAAATTATTAAAACACTTTAATGAACTTATGAAACAAAATACATGTGTTGAGCTAGTTATGAGATCATGAACACGGTAAGTGAACTATTATGTAACATATGTGGAAAGGAGTTCCATATGAGACAACAATGCATGAGACTATGCTATTGTTGGTCTTCATAAACTCTATCTTTCTACACACATATCTAGTGATCTCCTCATTCGTATTCATGTCCTACATTGTAACCTTTCTACCTACAATAAATAGAACCAAAAGGGAAGGGTTTCTAAGGGACTATTTAGCGGAGAAAGGAAAACCATTCCATTGTATTATGTTTGACTAAAGTGGAAGGTATCTATATGGTTGAATAAGAGTTGGTGAGGTGGTTGGGTTATGTGTTAAGGATTTGGATAAAACTTTCAACTTGTCATGGTGGCTTGAATGACATGATGATATGTAATTCAATGTAGCGTAAGTGTGCATAAGTAAACGTATTGAGGGATAAAAATGTAGTAATGTAAATATAGACAGACATAGGAACATATGTTGCTACATATGTACTAAGTGCATGGCACAATGATGATATGTAATTCAATGTAGCGTAAGTGTGCATAAGTAAACGTATTGAGGGATAAAAATGTAGTAATGTAAATATAGACAGACATAGGAACATATGTTGCTACATATGTACTAAGTGCATGGCACAATGACTAATTAAGGTTGTTGCTAGTTGTGTAACTAGAACAAAGTAAGGACAATACTTGTAAATAGGTTGGTGAGGGATGTTGTAAGCTCTCAAGAAGCATGAATTGGACAAGTAACATCAAATATGTCGATGGAAGCTATATAGAGATGATAAATTATGTCACTATAGCATGGCATTGTTGGGAATGTGTTATATTATTTTCATGGTTATCTCCATGCATTTCTTTTATGCATTGAGGGGGGTGGTTCAAGTTCTATGTTGTAGGGGATGTTTGGCTCTGCTAACTAGACCAACCAGTTGAACAACCAAGTCAAATGCATAAGTAAGTTAGTTAAGTCAATCGAACAGACAGTTAGAGTCGACCGACTAGGTAGTTAAGAAGTGTAACCGAATGATAACTATATAACATGCATATATATGTATGTGTGTGTGTGTGTGGCTTTGTAATGGAGAGAAAGCGGTTTCTTTATCTATCTAATAAAATGCATTGATGGTTCTCCCACCTCTTTTTTATGCTTACTTATCTCTTTATGTGTACTTGTATATGATTCTATGATATATGTTGCTATGTGTAAGGATCTACTAGTGACTTCTTGTACTTTCCCTCAGACTACAACATTGGTTTTGTTGCCAGTAGTTCTAAACTCAGGCATGCATAAAGTATAATACACATATATGCTAACTTTGGAAGACATGTGAAAATGGTGGGAGAACAAAATTAATAATTATACTAAAAATTACTCAATGCAGAATGTCTGACGATCATAGAAGCGCGTACACAGTTGTTCTCTGAAACACACAAACTATTCCTGGTATTTATTCTAGAATCATTATTTAAATATACCAATCAAACTCCTAATTCACAAAGAAACTCCGAATGAAAAAAATGATGCACAAAATAATAAATGGTGGAAGAAAAAATCTAAACGAGTGGTTTGAGAGAGTCGTCAAAGATGACATCGAAGAACAAACGATTGAATATAGAGAGTCATTTGAAACTATCAAAAACAAATTCTATAATGACTTGCATGATGGTTTCCTATGCACTAACTCCTCCTTACTTCAGAAGTTCTTGTTATTCAAGGGATTTAGATATATCGTCGAATATCGACCCCTCTTGGCCAATCATCCTCTGAATTCCAATTGGAAAGAAAATCAATAAGAGCGAGAAGAATTTATGGAAGCTAACTATAACAACAACATAATGAAAGGAAGGTTGTTGGTGATAGAGAAAATAATGAAGAGAATAGTGCAAGGTAGTAATGGTATCCATTTGTCATTGATGTCAAAGGGGGAGAGTACAGAGACAGGGGCATACTTGCATAGAATCACAGAGTTTAAGAATGTGTTTCCACCAATGAGAAAGGGGCATATTGTTGGATTATGTTGTCATTGATGTCAAATACTGTGACAACCATGGATGTCATAGGAAGGGGGAGACTAATTATTTTTACCCTGTGTAAATAATGGTATGATGAAGGAAGATTTCATACTCCAAAGAAAAATAGAAAGAGAAGGTAGAGAATGACCCTACATAAATATGGAAGATGGACGAGCTGATACATTCATAGGACATAGGAGAAATGTGTTGATGGGTCCTAAATCCCTTTAGTTCAACAACAGTAACCAAACCCACCACCGAGGCCCAATTAGACTCTGCAATGTTTAATAGTGGAATGGTTCTCCAGATCTTGCGATTTGACCAATTAATCGATGGGTTTTACATTTTCTTGTGAAGGCATCTCCTTCGGTTCAGACATTCTCTTTTTGTATTTTCTTTTTGGTGTGACTAGTATAAGGTGGAAATCTGGTATAAACCAACAAGGCAACAAATGGGAACAAACTTAAACTACTAGAGAAGAGACTAGGTTTGGGATAACCCTTACCCCCTTGCATGCAGACAATGATTGCATACGAGAGGCCTAATATTAATACATTAACCATGTGAATATTCCAATTACTTATTGAGATACAAGTTATCAGAAGAAAACATGCATGCAATAAACAATGGTAAGAAAAATAATTCGCTCAACTCTAATCCTCAATCACATAATAACACAAAGATTCATTTTTCATCATTAAAGAAATAAATGTAAAACATTGCATCAGATAAATTATCAATATATTTAATAGATCTTACTCGTTACTGCATCCATTCATGAGACGGAAAAGGAAATAGTTCTTCTCCACATCCAATCATACACGCATTTGATGAAAACATAAACATGTCTTTGATCCAGAAGGACTTCTCAATTAGAGGCAGCTCCAAAATTATTCTTAACAAAACCATAAATGAGAGTTTCTTGCAACAAACATCGACCCTTAACTAATTGGTCGATGCTCTTATTTATAACATAAAATTAACTAAAAATAATGGCTAAAATGTAGATAAGTAAAACAAAATTCTCCATGTGCGTTCTCTCCTATCAGTTTGTCTAGGAGTCATCTTAAGATATCACTTTAAACGGGTGATTCTTCTCGTATTTCGATGAATTGATGAATAACTCCTCATAGGTGTGGGCATATGGAAATCTATGTTATTCCATCAGGGCTGCGTAAATCTCTCTTATCTCTACTGCATGTGCCCAATACTTGACCATACTGGCACTTAAATGTTGCAACATAGCCTGATATTTGATCGGGTGTTCCATAAACTGTCGCACTTGAACTGGCTCTCTTGTGACTGTCACCTTTGCTATTTCTTTGGCCCATGATGAATATTACTCGGTGTGTGATTTGATTATTTCACACAAGTCGATGAGTTTGTGGAGCATGCCAAACTCGAGAAGTTCGATATCCTTTATTTCCTTGTTGATTTTGACCTAATTTCTCTCGCATCTGACCCATTTTCTTGAATCTCTCAATGAGGCTCCCAATCCATTATTGCTCAATTCTTGGAGGCATCTTTCCTGAAATCAAAATTAAAATCATTTAGAGACTGCATATAAAACAACACTTGGTAAAAAAATGTATAAAGTGTAAACGTGAAGAATCCAGACTGGTACATACCTGTAAATCTTTCCAAACCTTGTTGTTTGATACTTACGAGATCTTTTCAATCTTTTGAATTACTTGCACTGCTTCTATTAGCGTCGTAATTTTTTCTCTAGTTAGGGTGGGTTACATTCACATGCCATAACATGACAGATCAGGTACTGAAAAATATGAGAGTTGAATTCACGCCAGTGGCCGATTGGCCCTGGGAGTCAGGAAAGGATGTCAAAGCCAAACATGTGCTGAAAGTACGAGTATGTTCCAAAAGAGTCATATCTTTTCATAAGGGAAGTCGTTAGGAGCCCTAGGTCGAGGCATGTTTTTTAAACAAAAGTTGCATTAGCAAGTGCATCGACCATCATCAGCTCATCATGAAGGCCGGGGGATTGAAAAATCAAGGTGATCGTACCACACACCCTCTACAACTCCTATTGGTTGTATCTCACACACCTCAGAACATACTCGTCATGTGGATGTGCCGCAAAAAATATTCAGTTTTATTCAAAACATCCAGTCACCATGAATCCAGTGTTCCCTGGCATGTTTCTACCCACTACCCGCTCTTTTATAAATTATAAATTTTCTTCATGTGTTCTACTCACCTATCGAGCTTATGCACCACTGGTAATTCTTCTCGCGAGCCCAGTCTAATCAATTTATTTTTTTTCACTTTGGGCCCTCGTCAAGTTCTCGACGCATAAGAAAGATAAATTGTTGCACCATGGGAACCCATCAAAACATAATATGGGGCACATGAAGCAGCCAAAGTGCCAGGCTTGAGCCCCAAAATGCGTGGATTGATTCTTACTCTCAACGGGCATTCCCGAGGCTTCAAAGGGAGGTTCCTACCTAAACGCAGAAACGATGGTATCACACCATGTGGAGGATAAAGTGGAAGAAGTTGTGCCGGAAGGAAGGACGTCAGAAGCCACGCCTCCCCAACAACAGATAACCCAGAAAAGGGGAAGGCCAAGGAAGAATAAGGAAGCTAAGGAAAACCAAATCCGAAGTGAGTCATGCGCAAGATCAGTCGTCGAGGAACTACTGATGCATGCTATCCAGCTAGAGCCTCTCGAAGCCACAAGTCAGGGAAGCAGGAGCAGAATGAGGAGGATAGATTCCACGGGTTCTAACATTCGAGACCTAACTCAACAACTAAAGTAGGCACAACTAGCCATTGTTGAACTCTACTAGGAAAATAGAGAATTAAGACGACGATTTGCAGCAAAGACCCTTGAGGTGTTAGCATCACAAGGTCGTGAAGGGAACGTAACATGGCTCAAGAGACAACTCCAGGAAGCGTAAGATACAATCGTGTAGCTGCGTGAAGCGCAAAGGGTGTCGCAAGAATTGAATATGAAAACATCCTAGGGAACGTGAAGTAGCTGGTGAGAAAGTCCGCGCGGACCTTGTCAGTGCCCAAAAGAGGCATGATTAATGAAATCTATTTTGTATTCTCATACATGGCACAAATCTTAATAGTTTTTTGAAAATTTTCATTTTCTTAATGTAAATCGGGTTGGTTGGCCAAAAGGTGTAACCAGTGTCTCGTGTATGTAATCTGAGCTAGATGGAAATCTAATATAAAGTCTTGAAACTTTGACGAAAGGATTATGGTTGTAGCGGTTGGATGCATCGTTTCTTTTCTTTGCGTATGTATCTCCTGTATTCTTTGTTGATACTTGTCTTGTATGATTCATGACGTATTTTTTAGCCTGGGATTCACTGCGTTGTTCTCCTTGTTTGCATCATTCAGATTGATCATATTTCTTGCAAGTTAGTCCCGAATTTATACTTAGTGGTGCTCCAAGTTACTTTGTGTTTTTCGTTGATATCCTTCTGCAAAAAAACCTTTGACGCCAATCGATTTCATTATACGGTGCTGACGTGGCACAATTGGCTCGGGATACGTGGCATTGAATATCGGTGACTTAGCTTGCGGGTATTGGTTGGACTCAGGACTTTATTCAAGTTATGCACTCTAAACTAAACCTAGGATTGCCGATGCCAAAAATGTATCGGGGATCGGTGTCCGGGGATAAACCTATCGCGTATTTTCCTTTGGGTTAGCATCCTCAAAAATCTTGACGCCGAAAAAATTTTGGAAGTTGGCAATCGGAGAAAAACTTTAGCGTAGTTTGGATGTTCATCATGATTTGATCTTCTCTGATTTTGCTAAGAGTGTCAGGTATCGACTATCGGTGATATCATTTCTTTCTTTATTTAACATTTACTCTTTTCTCCTTTACTGATGTCGGAGGGGATCGGTTGTCGATGATATCCTTGTATGATGCTTGTTGTGAAAGAAAAACTTCCTTTTTCCAATGTGGATGAAGATCGACGCTCGGCGACTGCGGTTTTTGAGTGATCTTATTTCATCCTTTAATTCCTTCCGATGCCAAATCTTTGAGCATGTGAAGGGATAGTGTTTTGGCTAGTGATTCCTTATTTAAGCATTGAGTCTTTTTTTTAAATCATGAGTTTTCATAGATTCAAGAAAACTTTGGAAGACTTAATGAGAGTAAAAAATGATAAGGAAAGGAAACACTTTTCATAATAAAGTTGAATCAGTCAGTGCAAAATATCAAGTGGTACCCAACAAGTCAAATTTTACAAAGGCTTTTTAGGGTGTGTTGAGTGCTCAACAAATGGCGGCTTACTGGGTGAAAGAAAAATCTTTGTTCCTCCCTTGTCCTCGACTGATGCAAAAAATCCAGTGGAGAACTTAACTGGTTTTAAATCAGGGCCTCTTTTACCCTTGCATTTTAAGTTCTCTAGTTTATGCCTCTGGGTCCGCTTATGGGGTTTTCAACCTTTATTCCTCCTTTGTTTCTTGTAACCTAGACTCACGCCCTCTTTTGATAAGAGTCTAGTAGAGCATTCACTGACACAATGCCTTTAGTTACCTTTACTTGCTTGATACGGTGTTGCTCCGCTACCAGCAAGTGTCCATAGCCACAGCGGAGTCATCCCAATGTCACAGACCTTGCTTCGCTGCAAATGAGTGTCCATAGCCCCGTCAGAGATATCTGAATACCCTCCCCTATTGTACGCTCATTTGATATAGTTAACTTTTATTTCAGCAGAATGCCCTGAGTGAGTGGGAGAGGATGACATCTATTATTTTGCAAGTTGAGATGGTTAAGGTGAAACTTACCAGCTCTGACTCTGAGGTGCATGTAGTCCTTTCCATATTTCCTTCTTTCCTTTAAGGTATTGCCAAACCACTAAGAAGAAACTTTTAACATTTCTCCAAAGTTGTTCATCTATGTAGGTTAGATAGAGAGCCCCTCGAAACAATTGCAGGTTCCCCAACGCTTCTCGTGTTTGTATGTGAGCAATGAGTTAGGAAGAGATTTTTCTATGTCTCATGATTTGGAGTCAACC
>ML781865.1:0-10728 GCA_009831015.1 Picea engelmannii | reverse complement strand
AGTATTGTTTTAGGGCTTGGCCATTCACTAGGAGGGCATCAGGTTCCCCCCTTAGATTCTGTAACTCATAAGTGTCTGCCCCAATCTTCTCGGCCACTTGAAAAGGTCCAAGACATAGATTCTGAAACTTAGAATTCTTGCCTTTAGGTTCGTTTCCTCTGTCCCATTTCAAGACTAAATCTCCTACTTCTAAATTATTCTCTTTAGCCTTATGCTTGTCAAACAATCATTTAACGATATGCTGGTGGAATGTGAATTTTGATTTAGCTTTCTCCCTTTCTTCTTATAACATGAGCAGGGTGTCAATTCTTTGTTGCATGACTGATGAGGGTTCCCCTCTGGAATCTTGGGCAAGTTGAAGAGATGGAAGGTAAATCCATTGGGGAGAATGGCTTCCTGTCTGTATACTAGAAAGTATGGGGAATTCCCTATATCTTCCTTGGGTGTAACTCTATTTTCCCATAAAGTGTTGTGGAGTAGATTATGCCAATTCCTATGGTTATCTGCAACTGTTTTCTTCAATATCCTCACTAACTTCTTATTAGTTGATTCTAACACTCTATTTCTCTGTGGATAATAATTTGCAGAGTATCTAATTATGATTTCTTTGTCGTGCAAACTATGTTAATAAGGTGGAAGAAAAATAAGCTTCATTATCGAAAACAAGAACAGAAGGGACAACAAACCTTGTTATTAGTTGTTGTTCTATGAATTGGATTACCACTTTCTCATTTACATGGGTTAGAGGAATGGCTTCTGCGCATTTTTTGAAATAATCAGTGGCAGTAAATATGTACTTGTGTTGTTTTTAAGAGCTTGGTGTAATTTCTCCTATGATGTCTAACCCCCATTGCTCAAAATGCCTAGAAAAGGTTACCGGGTGTAGTGGGACCGCTGCTCTCTTTTCTCTCCCAGTGCTTAGTTGACAAGTTTTATAGTTTCTAGTGTAGGTGTGAGAATCCTTGAAAAAAGTGGGCCAATAATAGCCAACTCTTAGTATCTTATGAGCGGCAGTGTCTCCTGCAAAATGTCCACCTGCAGGGTTGTCATGGAGCTCCTTTAGAACTTTGTCTGTGTCTTCACGTTCGATGCATCTTAATAGTACCCCATCATAATTAACCCAGAAGAGTAACAAATTTATGAGGTGATATTGTGCAGATTTTAACCTGAGAGCTCTCCTTTCCCTAGGGTTTAGGTCTTTTGGGCAAGTCCCATGATGCAGGAGATAAGTCAATTTCTCATACCAAGACTCTTTCTCTGGGGAAATGTATGAAACTTCACCACACCATAATACCATTTCATTCTCCCATCTAGAGTCTTCATTTACTTGGTCTTGAGCCTCAACTGCCAGTTTTCATAATCCTTGTCCTTTAACTAGTTTAGCAGGTTTTATATCTAGATCAAGTTCTTGGACTACTGCCATCCAGTTCCCTCTTCTTTCTCCCATCTCCTTTTGAGTAAATAGGGATCAGACTACGTGGTGAGGCACGATTACTTTGGTATGGTTCTTGAGGATGTAAGATATGAAATGTTTTACTGCTTTATAAACTGCATAAGACTGTTTTTCTATAGAAGGATAATTTAGTTTAGCTCCTTGGAGGTTAGCGCTCATGAACGACACTGAAACCTCATTGTTATCATCATCCGTTTGAGTCAAAACCACAACTAATGATTGATTGGAGGCGAAAGTATAGAGGAAGAAATATTTGTTGAAATCGAGACTCTGCAATATGGGGGCTTGGGATATAGAAGTCTTAATATCATTGAAGGCCTTCGTTTGTTCATCATCCCACTTAAATTCAACATCTTTACAAATCATCTTTTGTAAGGGTTTGATAGTTTCTCCAAAATCGGGGGTGAATTTCCTCACAAAGTTGATTTTTCCGAAGAATGATTGCATATCTTTTTTGTTGTGAGGTAATGGAAGCTGAGCTATAGTCTTAATTATTTCTAGGTCTATGTGAATGCCTGCTTGAGATATAATGTGGCCTAGCATCTTTCCTTCTACGACACCAAAAATATCTTTCTTAGGGTTTAAGGATATACCGTATTTCCTACACCTTTCGAAAATATGGGTTAAGTGTCTATTCTTCGAATACAGAGTCACTTCATCCAAGTAAACTAATACACACTTGTTGATTAGTCCCTAAAATGATACATCCATGGCCCTCTGGAAGGTCTCTCTTGCATTGATTAGACCAAAGGGCATGCATTTGTAAGTGAAAGTTCCCCACTTGGTTCAGAAGGTAGTTTTTAAATGATCTTCCTCTGAAACTAGAACCTAGTTGTAACCTGAGAATCCATCCAACAAAGATAAAATATCATAGCTAGACATAGTCTGCAAGAGCTGCTCCATTGGAGGGATTGGGTAGTTGTCCTTTTCTGAAGCTCTATTGAGGTTTCTAAAATCTATGCATAGGCGGAGCTCCCCTGACTTTTTCCTTACAAGAACCAAATTAGCTACCCATACAGAATGTATAACTTGGAAGATAATTTTGGCATATAACAGTTTCTTTAACTCCTGACACATGAGAGGTTCCAGGGAAGGGTGATACTTTCAGAGCTTCTGTTGGAAGGGTTTCACTTCAGGTTTTAACGGGATAGTGTGTTGAATGATACAGGTATCATAAGTTTTCAGATCTTGGTAGGACCACACAAATACATATTGATACTGTCTGAAGATTTTGAGATAGGCCTTCCTTTCTTCTTTAGATATGGTTTTTTCGAGTCTTATGGTTTTTGGGTTTTTCGAGGTTCCGAGATTTATAGTTTCATTCATGGGACATGAACTACCGGTCTTAGCGTTTTGGGGCCCCTTAAATCATTCCTTTAGATCAAAAAGGTTTTGTAATCTGGCTATCCCCTTTGGTATCGTGTGAGACTTTGCATTTTCAATCGACTGATTTACATGAAGGTCAGTTTCCATCGACTGTTCCTTGAATGCTTCATCGTCAATGGCCAAATCTTTAAAATTGTCCTGTTTGGTCAGAAAGTTTATGATCTGTTCATCTCCCTAAAAAACCTTCCAATTAGAAATATTTTTCGACACCGAGGGTTTATATAATAGTTCTACATTGAAATGAGAAGATTCATAATCCTCTAAAGGTGATAGCCTTGAGGCAGCGGTGGCCATAGAATCATCAAGAAAGTTCTTCTCTCTGGGAATTATTGTAATGTTGAAAGCTTCAAAATGCTCTATTAGCCTGTGCACTTCCTATTGGTAATTCTTCAGGTGTGGAGAATTGTAATGTATAGTATTCCTTATCTATCTGAAAATAATTTTAGAGTCTCTGAAAACCCTTAATATTTGGACATTTAAGTCTATGGATTTCTTTAGCCCCTATACTAAAGCTTCATACTCGACAGTGTTATTCGTGCATTCAAATTCTAGTCTACAAGACAGGAAATGTCGTTTACCTTTAGGATGAATGAGAATACAACCTACCCCTAACCCTTCTTGTGATTTAGATCCATCAAAATATGGGGTCCAAACTTGTGGGAAACATGTGTTGGATTCCCCTTCCCTATTACTTTCCTCTTTTCCTCCTGCTTATTCGTTGATTTCTAATGTAGGTTCTTGGCAGAAGAGGGTTTCTTCTGCCGCTGTCGACAACTCCTTTTGAAAAATAATTCTGGAGTTCTGAGTGAGAGGGACATTAGATGAAAGAGGGGAGAATTTCCCGAAGTAGGAATCACAGGAATAATTTCCTAGCACAGGGAATTTTTTCAATGAGGGTTTATTAGGGTTTCCAAGTCAGTGATAATATGTTTCAGATATCGTTCCATATCAATTTTGATCATATTTTTGTATCCCTTCAATGGTAGCCAAAGGTGTGCCCAATCTGTACTAAATTATCCGTTTAACTTCTCAGACCAATCTCAGCTTAGTAGTAACCCATAAGCTTCTAGGATATCTACCACAATGATGTCAATCACTTGCACAAACTTAGGATGTGTCGCTATTATGATGATTAAATATTTGAGTTCTCCCATGAATTTGACCTGGGTTCTGTCTAGTTGTATTACATGTTTATCTCTTTTGAGAGGAAATACATTTAATTTTTTTCAAATAGATAAGGGCATAACATTGGAAGATGCTCCTAAATCGACCAAACAATTGTGGAGGTTCCTGTTGAAAAATTCAAACGTTAAAAGGAACGGTGGGACAAAAGGTTTTCCCTTCTTATCTTTCGAGTAGGTGTTTACAGTTGGTTTATTTACTATATCCGTGGGAGTTAGATTTCTTTCTTGATCATTTCTTGTCGTAAGGTTTTATAATAATCTCAAAGCTTGTAGCAGGAAGTCTTTTTGTTGAGGGATTCTACATATGTCCATAACTAATATATTAGCCTTCAAATTCTTCAAATCTTCAACCACATTGTAATCTAGTTTGGGCGATTCTCAGGTATGGATGCTTATAGGGTTCTTATGAGGAGCAAAAGGTTCTTTTGGGTGATCCAGAGTTGATATTCCCCTCGACGTTTGGGTAGTAGTAAGGTCGTTTGAGATGGGTTGACATTTACTTCACATTTGCACTACCAAGACCTCTGCGTGTGGTTCTTGAGACTCAAATAAGTCGTTAGAAGGCATGATTAGGTCATGATCCCATATCAACATGGTTGTATCTTCTTGTGGATCAATTTCTTCTTGATCAACAACATTCATAACTAAACCACTTGGTTGTTCAGTCAGGGAGACCTCGTCTAGAAACCTATTGGTCATTAAATTCATGGCATGCACCCATTAAGGGTAGTCTCTTTCAGAGTGGTTTTCCTGGTGATAAGTAACGAAAGAATCATATGCTAAATTTCCCAAATTGATATTTAACTTAGATGGGGGAGGTTCAATTAATTTGAATGGTGGGTTCCTTTTAAATAAAGGTTTACAGGGCCTTTGGCCTTGGTTTCCGTTCCCGATGCTTCTTTTCATGTCAATGATTTCGTTGGATAACTTCTTAACCATGCATTGCAGGTCCTCTATGTCCCCACTTCCCTTTTCAGGTGCTTGTTCTTCTTGTTTCCCCAGGGGTCTAGTAATAAATAGCATTCACCGAGGAGGGGATTGAGCTTCTTTCTTGACTAAAGAGACTTGACTTTGTTTGCATCCTTTCATTTGGAATTCAATCGTTTTGGATTCTTCAAAATTCTTAGCTAGGGTTAGTTTGGCGGCACTCTTCACAAACATGGAGATAGAAGCTGGGAGAGAATTAACGTATAATTCGATTTGCAACTCCTGAGTAGGTTTAGCTTTGGGCTAGAATTTGTTTAAGATAGTGGTAAATATTTGATTAAATTCTTTGACCCTTTCCTTCGAACTCATGGTGGTGATGAAGAACTCAGCCATTAGAGCTCCTGTAGTAGTCTCTTTTGCAAACTTATCTAAAAAATCCTTTTGAAACTTCATCCAACTAGCTATGGATCCTACAGGTAAGTTAAAATACCACGTGGAAGCTGAATTCTCGAAAGTATAGGGGACCATCCTACAAACTTCATATTCATGCTGGACATTCATCATTCTGATAGCTAGTATGACTTTCTTGATATGATCTTTTGGAAATCTCGAGGTCTAGGGATCAAACTTAGGAAGTAACTTTTCTGGATGTCGGGGAAGATTATGGACTCACCCTGGGATGGAAAAAACATCTCTGGCCAACCAAGGGTGATTTTTCTATGGTGGGTTTCCCCTTTCTTCATCATGGTCATTGTTGTCTTCCATATCTTCGAATCCTGAGTTAAAATCCTCCTCTTCTGAAAAATCATCTGGCTTAGAGACATTGTTGGATGGAATTTTAGAGATTATATTTAGAGGGTGTTCAATTTCGGTGATTGTGAAATCTATTAGTTATTCTATTGTGTGAACAAAAACTTGGTCGGGGGTGTCGACCACTCGTCTACTTATTTTTTGTCTTCGAGGTAGTACTGAAGCTAAGGAAAGTGCATCGATCTTTCAATCGTATGCTCTAGTGATTCTTCTAAATTAATTTAATTCCTTGTGAGGAAGAGCTTAAGGTATGTCCGGGTACATGATTTCTTCCTCGGGCTGCGGTGAGTTACTCGTTTCAGGAGTACTCAATGTGTGTGGGTTGTCTTGGGAATGACTAGCCATGCATGTGGGCTGTTTTGAATCTTACAAGCTATCTGAAATATTATGTGAAATATGTATTCAACCATTCATTCTTCATTCCCTTATTCTAGTGCCAACTCTGTTGATGGGTCCTAAATCCATTTAGTTCAACAACAGGAACCAAACCCACCACCGAGGCCCAATTAGACTCTGCAATGTTTAATAATGGAATGGTTCTCCAGATCTTGCGATTCGGTCAATTAATTGATGGGATTTACATTTTCTTGTGAAGGCATCTCCTTCAGTTTAGACGTTCTATTTTTGTATTTTATTTTTGGTGTGACTGGTATAAGGTGGAAAGCCGATATAAACCAACTAGGCAACAAATGGGAACAAACTTAAACTACTGAAGAAGAGGTTGGGTTTGGGATAACCCTTACACCCTAGCATGCATACAATGATCGTATACCACATGCCTAGTACTAATACATTAACCATCTAAATATTCCAATTACCAACTAACATATGATTTATCAGAAGAAAACATGCATGTGATAAACAATGATAAGCAAAATAATTCACTCAACTCTATTCATCAATCACATAATAACACAAAGATTCATTTTTCATCATTAAAGAAAGAACTGTAAAACATTGCATTAGATAACTTATCAATATATTTAATAGCTCTTACTCGTTACTGCATCCATTCATGAGTAGGAAAAGGAAATAGTTCTTCTCCACATCCAATCATACACGCATTTGATGAAAACAAAAACTTGTCTTTGGTCCATAAGGAATTCTCAATTAAAGGCAACTCCACAATAATTCTTAACAAAACTAGAAATGAGAGTTTCTTGCAACAACCATAAAACCTTAACTAATTGGTCGATGCTCTTATTTATAACATAAAATTAACTGAAAATAACGGCTAAAGTGCAGATAAGTAAAAAACATTCACCACGTGGTGTTCTCTCCTATCAATTTGTCTAGGAGTCATCTCAAGATATCACTTTAAATGGGTGATTCTTCTCGTATTTCGACCAATTGATGAACAACTCCTCACATGTGTGGGCATATGGAAATCTGTGTTGTGCCACCGGGGTCATGTAAATCTCTCTTATCTCTACCACATGTTCCCGATACTTGACCAAACTGACACTTAATTTTTACAACATAGCCCGAGCTTTGATCGAGTGTTTCATAAATTGTTGCACTTGACCTGGCTCTCTTATGCCTTTCACCTTTGCTATTTCTCTGGCCCATGATGAATATTGCTCGGTGTGCAATTTGATTATGTCACACAATTCGATGAGGTTGTCAAGCATGCCAAAATCGGGGAGTCTAATATCCTTTATTGCCTTGTTGATTTTGACCCAGTTTCTCTCTCATCTAGCCCATTTTCTTGAATCTCTTGATGAGGTTCCTGAGCCATTCTTTCTCAATACTTAGAGGCAGCTTTCTTGTAATCGAAATTAAAATCGTTTAGAGACTGCTTATAGAACAACACTTTGTAAAATAAATGTATAAAGTATAAACATGAAGAATCCAGACTGGTACATACTTGTAAATCTTTCCAAACTTGGTTGTTTGATACTTACGAGATCTCTGCAATCTTTTGAATTGCTTGCACCGCTTCTGTTAGCGTCGTCATTTTTTCTCTAGTTAGGGTGGGATACATCTACATGCCACAACATGAAATATTAGGTATGGAAAAATATGAGAGTTGAAGTCACGACAGTGGTCAGTTGGTCCTTGGAGTCGAGAAAGAATTTTAGAGCCAAACATTTGCTGGAAGTACAAGTATGTTCCAAAAGAGTTGGATCTTGTCATAAGGGAAGTCGTTAGGCACCCCAGGTTGAGGCAATTTGTTTAAAAAGAAGTTGCATTAGCAAGTGCATCAACCATGATCAGATCATCATGAAGGATGGGGGATTGAAAAATCAAGGTGATCATACCAGACACCCTCTGCAACTCCTATCGGCTGTATCTCACACGCCTCAGAACATACTCATTGCTCGGATGTGCCACATAAAATCTTCAGTTTTCTTCAAAACATCCAGTCACCATGAATCCAGTGTTCCCTGGCATGTTTCCACCCATTGTACGCTCTGTTATAAATTATGGATGTTATGCATGTGTTCTACTCACCATCCGAGCTTATGCACTGTTGGTAATTCGTCTCGCAAGCCTAGTCTGATCATTTTTTTTTTCGCTTTGGGCCCTCGTCAAGTTCCCGACGCATAAGATAGATACATTGTCACACCATGTGAACCCTCAAAACATAATATGGGGCACACGAAGCAGCCGAAGTGCTATGCTTGAGCCCCAAAATTCCTAGGATTCATTCTTACTTGCAGCGATCATTCTCGAGGCTTCAAAAAGGGAGGTTCCTACCTGTGCACGGAAATGATGGTATCACACCATGCAGAGGCGAAAGTGGAAGAATTTATGTTGGAAGGAAGGATTTCAGAAGCCACATCTCCCCAACAACTGATAGCCTGAAAAAGGGGAAGGCCAAGGAAGAATAAGGAAGCAAGGGAAAAGCAAATCCTGAGCGAGTCGTGTGCAAGATCGACCACCGAATAATTACTAATGCATGTTATCTGGCTATAAATTAACAAAGCCACAAGTCGCGGAAGCATGAGTAGAACGAGGAGGATAGATGCCACGGGTTCTAATGTTTGAGAGACAACTCAGCAGCTGAAGCAGGCATAACTATCCACTGCTGAACTCTACCAGAAAAATAGAGAATTAAGACGAGAATTGGCAGAAAATACCCTTGAGGCGTCAGGATCACAAGGTTGTGAAGGGAACGTCACATGGCTCAAGAGATAGCTTTGGGAAGCGCAAGATATAATCATGCAGCTGTGTGAAGTGAAAAGGGTGTTGGAAGAACTGAATATGAAAACATCTTAGGGAACGCGAAGTAGATGGTGAGAAAGTCCACGTGGACCTTGTTAGCGTGCAGAAGAGGCATGATTAACGAACTCTTTTTTGTATTCTCAGGCATGGCACAAATATTGATAGTTTTTTGAAAATTTTCATGTTCTTAATGTAAACTGGGTTGGTTGGCCAAAAGGTGTAGACAATGTCTCTTGTATGTAATTTGAGCTCGATGGAAATCTAATATAAAGTCTTGAAACTTTGATGAAAGGATTCTGGTTGTAGCGGTTGGATGCATCGTTTCGTTTCTTTGCGTATGTATCTCCTATGTTCTTTGTCGATACTTGTTTTGTATGATTCAGGATGTATTTTTGAGCCTGAGATTCACTATGCATTGATCCTTGTTTGCGTCATTCAAACAAACAATATTTCTTGCAAGTTAGTCTCAAATTTATACTTAGTGGTGCTCTGAGTTACTTTGTGTTTTTCATTGATATCCTTCTGCGAAAAAACCTCTGATGCCGATCAATTTCATCGTACGGTGCTGACATGGCACAATTGGCTCAGGATACGTGGCACTAAAGACCAGTTACTTAGCTTGCATGTATTTGTCGGACTCGATACTTTATTCAAGTTATGCAATCTAAACTAAACCTGGGATTGCCAATTTCGAAAAGGTATTGGGGATCGTCGTCCGAGGATAAACCTATCACGTATTTTCCTTTGGGTTAGCATCCTCAAAACTCCTGACACCGAAAACGTATCGGAAGTCGGCGATCGGAGAAACAATTTAGTGCAGTATGGATGTTCATCACGATTTGATCTTCTCTGATGTTTCTAAGTGCGTCGGGTATCGTCTATCAATGATATCGTTTCTTTCTTCATTTAACGTTTACTTTTTTCACCTTTTATCGACATCGAAGGGGATCGGTTATCGTTAGTATCCTTGCACTACTGCATTTGGGTCAAATTCCGATGGTGTGTTCGACGCAATTGTCACTTTCTATTGTCGGAATACTGACAAACCTTGGACCCCCTCAAACGTCATTTCACATGACGTCATTTTTACGACGACCTAGTTTTCGTCTATATTGCGACATTTAAAACGTGGCAAGAGAGACGTTGCAAATGTGGCAAGATCGATGTTTCAAACGTGGCAAGACCGACGTTTCAAACGTGGCAAGAGAGACGTTGCAAACGTGGCAAGAGAGACATTACAAACGTGGCAAGACCGACGTTTCAAACGTGGCAAGTGAGATGTTGCAAACGTGGTAAGTGAGACGTTTCAGACGTGGAAAGAGAGATGTTTCAAAGGTGTCAAGACTGACATTTCAAACGTGGCAAGAGAGACGTTTCAAAGGTGGCAAGAGAGATGTTCTAAAGGTGGCAAGATCGACGGGACAAGGTATTAGCTCCGACATGGTTGCTATGGGAGAGACACTCTTGAATGTTGCAAGAACGACGTCCATCAGGTGGCAACAACGACAACCAGGAGTTACTAGCTCTGACGTGGTTGCTATGGGAGTGACAATCTTGGAGGTGGAAAGAGAGACGTCTTGGACGTGGCAATAGCAACGGGAAGAGAGTGAAAGACATCACAATTGCCACCTTTGTGTAGGTATTTAAAAAAAAAAAAAATATCAATATCAAGACCTAATAGTCATTCCAAGCCCAAAGGAGGAGTAAGTCATATAGGTGTCAGCTAGTGACAGCATACATGGAAATTTCTTCCTGCTTCATTAACATTTTCTTCAAAATTAAATTTATGACAACGAAAAG
>ML781864.1:395734-410536 GCA_009831015.1 Picea engelmannii | reverse complement strand
TTATACTAATTTATCTCTTTGTCCCACAAGGAGGGTGCGCGGTAAGAGTATATGGTCCGGTGCGGTTGAATAGAGTATACGGTTTGGTGTTGCATGCAAAAGAGCTGGGGAAATGGTCGATTTTTCCAGCAGTGTATTCCAACCTCTGTAAGTGTTCCAAAGAGTTTAAAAAAAATTGAAATGATTGATATAATAAATATATAACTAAACATAATATACAAGTTTATCAGAATATCTATCCATCAAAATAATCTGAATATAGAATAGAATCCACTGAAGGCTCTGCATATGAGTTAACCGGTTCGTTGCTTCTGGATCAGACTCTACCATTGCCTCTATAAAAGGCCAAATAGTTGCTACTGAAAGGTACGTCGGTGACAATGGTGGCCAAATAGCTGGTACATTACATTATATAAACCTTGCAAAATTACATTATATATAAGAATTAATAAACATAATTCATAATTAAAAATTTAAAATTATAAACCTTAATTATAAATTATAAATTTCGGGATACTTTATCATTATCTACTTGAACTAGAACCGCAACTTTCATGAGAATGCAACGTGCATGACAATGAATAAAAATATTACCATGTATGGAGATAGATTTAAAACAAATTATGTGATATGCCCATAATTAAAACTTCACAACACCGGACCAGAAATGAAAATGTGTGAGGCACAATTAAAACCCTACTACTCTTCACCTTCCTGTGCTCTTCACCTACCGACTCTAAGCTCTTCACCTGCCCACTCTGCACTCTTCACCTGCCAGCTCTTAAGAAACGCATGCAAAACATGGCATCACAGTTCAGATAAATGGGATCCGTGGCAATGAAGATGAAGCAGTTCCTAGTAATAATTTAAACGTGGCAAGAAAATTGTTGTATAGATATTAATTATTGGCAATCAATTAAACGTGGTAATCATATGGTTGGATAGTAATTTCTTAATATGATTACGTAAATGTGAAAAGTAAACAGGTTAAAGGATGCATTTATAAATATAAGGAAGTTATTAGGATTAAATCTTATTCATTGAATTGGAAAGATGACTAAGAATATACTAATATCTTTAAATGTTGGCCATAAGATTGGAATTTGTAATTAAAAACTTCATTAATTCATCAATTCCAATAACGGAACACCTATCAGTGTAACAAGAAAATTGATTCCATGCTATTGCGTCTGATTTTCTGTCAAAATGAATTCGTCCTTGAATACTAAGAAGTGGACTGTGGCGAGTTTAAGCTCTCCTGATATTCCCCAAGAGAATCTCAGTGATAGATAGCATCAGCGGAATTCTACATATCGTGGGGTGACGAAGTAATTCATTAAAACCAGCGGTTTCTCTGTTTGCCTTCTGCTTTACAGAAGATAATGATTTATATTTCTTTTGTTACGTTTTCTTTCTCTACAGTCTTCTGCACCTAAGGTGATTCTTTATATTGTTTTGTTAACGGCATTGCAGACATAGATGGACTGGCAAGTATGAAGCCCATCTATGGGACGGTACTCGGAAAACCGAGGGAGCTAAGCGAAATGGTAAACAAGGTTTGTTACCATTCCATTATTACATAAATTTCTGCTACTTTGATCATTGACTACTTAAATGTTGATTTTAATACAGTGTGCTAATTCAATCTTTTACTAAATTTGTGCATTGTCACATGTATTGCTATCAATTTTGCCTTATCCATCCATGCAACATTCCAGTCTACTTGGGTGAGTAATAATGTCCTTTTTTTTTTTTTGGTGAAAACCTAATAAAACAACATTCCTTTCTTACTAGACACAATATTAATCAGAGTTTTTCATTTTATGCAGTTCAAGAACAATACCTCGTTCCGAGGAGGCGCATCCAAGTACCGTGGAGTTACCAAGTTTATCTCAACATCGTTAATTCACCTCTAATTATAGAACATAATAGAATATTGCCATTTCATTGAGAAACCTACATTGAACAATTATAGAACATAATAGAATATTGTCATTTCATTGAGAACCCTACATATTGTATCTGATGCAAGGGTGTGACGTTCGGATCCGGCAAAGAGGGAAAGGAGTGATGTTGTTTCTCCGCCCGATTGAGGAGTATGCGCTGGGTTGAGAAAACAGGTCCAATGTGTTCGGAGACTCCTTTCCAGTTTAGGTTCTCTAAGGTCATGAGTGAGGCATGCTCCATCCCTTCTATGTAAAGCCCGTTGATCGAGTTACAAAGGCAAATCCACTCATTGGAGATTAAAGTCCAGCAGTAGACCCAGCAGCAGGGACAGATAAAAAAGCAGTGGTTCACCCGGTATGGGTACGGAGCTGAACGGGACACAAAGCACGGAACTTTGGGAGGGTTAGAAGCACATGAGATATACCGGTTTATAGGCGCCTAGGTCAACTTGACCTGGAACCGGATCTGTCGCATAGGGTCTGCTCGAACGGGATCAACGGGGTGCATATTTATGATATAACACACATTGTGTGTTATATTATATAACACATAACATATCGTGTGTGTTATAATATATAACACATAGTGTGTTGTATAATATAACACACATATGTTATATGTATTATATATAATATAGTTTACGACGGAAGTTAAAGCCAGCTAGTTCTAACACACATTTTGTGTTATATAATATAACAAACTTACATATAACAATTGGTGTAAATTTATATCCCCTAATTTCAACTAAAAAAACCATATATTGTCAATGAATGAACCCTGCATATTTATGATACCTATGTGTTATATAAAACATATATATGTTATATTATATAACACATAACACATATATGTTTTATATATATTACATATAACATAGTTCACGATGGAAGTGAGAGCCAACTAATTCTAACACACACTTTGTGTTATATAATACAACACACAAATGTTATATGTATTACATATAACATGATTCAGGATGAAAGCCAAACCAGCTAATTCGGGATGGAAACCAGATCCAGCTAGTTCAAGATGGAAGGAAAGGAATGAGAACCCTACATATTTATGGTGATACATAATAAAGAGTTGCAATACCATTTGTAAATAATTTTGTCAATTGATCTGTTTTATGTATTATGTCAATACTGATTTTTTTGTTAAGGTTTAAGTTAACATCTAAAGATCGATCATGGTTGAAAGTGCAATTTTATACTGATACCGACGTGTTTTATGTATTATGTCAATACTGATTTTTTTGTTAAGGTTTAAGTTAACATCTAAAGATCGATCATGGTTGAAAGTGCAATTTTATACTGATACCGACGTGTATTGTTGTTTACTTGAAAAGGCTTRACGAGATTTGGCAAGCACGAATAGGAAGAGTCGTCGACAACAGAGATGTCTATTTGGGAAGTTTCAGTAAGTTTTTTTTATATCCCTTTGTCGTATAGGATATATCTTGATCATCTAGAAATAGTCCAGCAAATGACCTTTGTGGGTTTTGGCTTTGACAGGTTCGGAAGAGGAGGTAGCTCGAGCTTATGATATTGCAAACATTAAATACAAGGGCAGGATCGCTGTGACAAATTTCGATATTAACATATATGACATTGATAAGATCCTCTCTGCAGAATTCCTTTCCATTAAAGAACGTCCAGAGTTTCTCCACTATTGCTGGAAAGCTGGTTAGATGAGGGCAACCCTACGAATCCACACTTTGATAGTACGATTTCGAACACGATTGCCTCGGTAGTGCCTCATCAGCAGGAAATTGAAACTCGAGGGCAACAAAGCTCTCAACTTTTGTTTGGGAAGCCCTTAACTCGATCAGAAGTTACTCATATTGGAAATCACGAAATGGTCTCACGAAGTTACCCATAATGGAAATCACGAAAAAATCATTAATACATTTTAGATAAAATAAATAATTAATAATTAATTATCTTTATTTATTTTTAAGTAATTATTAATAAATTATTAAATTATAATAATTAATTACTTAATTTTTAATAATTAATTAATTTTAACTAATTAAATGAAAATTATTAATTAATAATAAATTAATTTTTAATTATTAATTGATATTGATAATACATAAAATATTAATTAATAATTAATTATAAAGTATAAATTAATTAATGAGAAATAAAATACTACATAAGAAAATAATAAACTAAATAATAATAATAAAGTAAACATGCCATAATAATAAAGTAAAACTAAATTAAAAACATTAAAAAAAAATAATAAGGTAACATATTAATTAATTAATTTTTTTAATATATTAATAAATTGTTACACTAATAATAAATTAATATATTAGTTAAGTAATAATATATTAATAATATATAAATATATTGATCATTGATATAATATTAAATAAATGTATGAAAATAATAAAGTATTAATTAAAAAATATATAAATAAATAATTAATTAATATTATAATAGAAAAATGTATTACTATATTATTAATGATAATAGATAAATATATTATTATTATTATTAATATATTAATATAATGTATAGAAATGATGAATATATTTTATAAAGTAACTATTAATACATTAATATATAATGCTTTAATATATAATGTAAGGTAACATATTAATTAATAAATACCTTATTAATATATTATAATAATCAATTTATACATTATATATTAAAAGTTAGTTAAAGTATAAATAAATTAAAACATTAATAAATTAGGTAACATATAATGTAATAAAAGGATATTTTCATCATTACATTTATATTTGTGTCACACATTAATACTTAAATTAATATATAATAGCTTAATATATAATGTAATGTATAATTGTAACATATTAATTAATAAATACCTTATTAATATATTGTAATAATAAATTTATAGATTGTTATATTATATATTATACATTAAAAATTTAGTTAGAATATAAATAAATTAAAACATTAGTAAATTGATAAAGTAAAAAAATAAAAATTATTACATAAAAAACCAAACATTAAATTATTACATTATTTCTTAATGAAAAAATACATTAACAATAATAATACATTATTACATTAATCATTAAAGAATTAAAAAATTAGTTAAATAATAAATACATTTATAAATTATGAAAAAAATAATAAAATATTAAAATATCATTAATTTAATAGATTAATAAAGCATTCATACATCAAAAATAATATTAATAAATAAATTAATAAAGCATTCATATATTAAACTTTCTAAAAATAGATTTAAAAATTTAAAATACAACCACTTTATAAAAGTGGTTGATATAGGCAAATGGGTACCATGTTTCATCTTTATAAAGTGTTTGTTGCTAATTCACCGAACAACATGCCTTGAGGATGACCATTAATATGTTAATTAATTATTAATTTACACTAATATATCATTATAACTTATTAATGTAATACATTAATATCCTATATTAATGTATATAAATTAATGGTTTATTAATGTATAAATTAAAGTATTAATTTATATTTGTGTAATGTGACATATTTATTGAGTGAGAATGTATTAATTGATGGATACATTGATAATGTAATATATTAATTAATAAATACATCAATTCATTATTAAATATATTAATTAATTAATACACTATTAATTTATATATTGCAAAAGTATAATACATTAATAAAGACAATTAATAACACATTAATAAAGTAGTAATACATTAAACTTAATGTATTTAATAATGCATTATTAAAATAAAGTAGTAATATATTATTAAAGTATTAATACATTGATGATGATGATGATGATTAATAATGCATTATTACATTAATGAAATGTCTAAATTAAAGTATTAATTTACATAAATGTATAATGGTCTTGTCTAAATTAAATGAGGTGAGCTATCTTCGTGAGATTGCGATGACAAGATGTTTACGTGACATTGTGATGCCATGATATCTACATCATATTGAGACGGAAATATATTTGCTTCACTTTGTGATGAGGGGGATATGTTCGTCATAATGTGACGACACGGATATGTTTGTCATGTTGTGTCTAGAAGGCTACGGTCGTCGCATAGCAACAATGTGATATTTTCGTCACATTGTGGTGACACGATCATGTCATCGCAATGTAATGCAAATATCATGGCTAGCCATGACCATCACTACTAATTACATTAATAAATTAATGTATATTGCAAAGTATTAATCAATTAATACATTAATACATTATTAAAGTATTAATAAAGAAATAATGCATCATTACATTAATGTAATTTCTAAATTAAAGTATTAATTTTCATTAATGTATAATGTATCTTATTAATTAATTGATACTTTAATAATGTATTGTATTGATTTATTAACACATTATTAATTAATACATTGTTAAAGTATTAATACACTAATACATTTTAATAATACATTAATAAAGTATTAATACATAGCCTTATTAAATAGCCTAGTTCGAACATAGCCTTAGTAAATAGCCTAGGTTGAACATAGCCTTAATGCATTAATTGGGTCGATGTTATGTTCATTGCATTGTGACAAGAAGGCTATGGTGGTTGCATTGTGATGATATGATATTTGTGTAACATTGGGACAATCTAACAAGATATTTTGATCATATTGCGATGACATGATATTTGCATCACATTTCGATAACATGATATTTGCATCATATTGTGACAAGGACGCCATGTTCGTCACAATACGATGACAAGGATATAGTCATCGCATTGCTATCACATGATATTTGCGCCACATTGTGATTACATGCCTTGGGAATGACCATTAATGTTTTAATTAATCATTACTTTACACTAATATATCATTATAACGTATTAATGTAATACATTAATATCTTATATTAATGTATTAATGTAATACATTAATATCTTATATTAATGTATTAATGTAATACATTAATATCTTATATTAATGTATTAATGCATATAAAGTAATGGTTTATTAATGTACAAATTAAAGTATTAATTTACATAAATGTATAATGGCCTTGTCTAAATTAAATGAGGTCATAGCCTTCTCATCACGAGGCTATGTTCGTCACATTGTGATGGCAAGATATTTGTCTGACATTGCATTGACATGATATCTACATCATATTGTGACGACAAGATATTTGCTTCACTTTGTGGTGAGGGGGATATGTTCATCATAATATGATGACAATGGTATGTTTGTCACATTGTGTCTAGAAGGCTATGGTTGTCGCATAGAGATGACATGATATTTGCGTCACATTGTGATGGACTGATATTTGGCTCTCAATGAAATGAGTAGGCCATGTTCATCATAATGTGAAGAAAATACTATGTTAATCACATAGCCACGATAAGGCTATGGTCCTCACATTGCAAAGATAGGATATTTGCATCAGATTGTGACAACATGATATTTTCATTACAATGCAACGACAGGAAATTTTCATCACATTGCGATGAGGAGGCTATGTTCATCTCATTTCCATGACAAGGATATGTTCATCACATAGAGACTAGAAGGATATGTTTGTGAAATTGTCATGACAAGGCTATGTTCATCACATTGCAACGACAAGGCTATGATTGTGACATTCCAATGACAAGGGTATGTTTAGAACATAGGAATGAAAAGGCTATGTTCGACAAATAGTGAAGATAAGGATATGTTCATCGCATTGTGACAATAGGATATTTGCATTGTATTGTGAGTACATAATGTTTTCATCACATTGCAGGATATATTCGTCATAGTGCGATGATAAGGCTATGTTATTCACAGTGCTATGATAGGTCTATGTTCTTCATAGTGTGATAATAAGGCTTTATTTGCAATGATGCAATGATAAGGCAATGTTCATGAGATTGCGACGACAAGCCTATGTTCATCACATTGAAACGAGAAGGCTATGTTCAACACATCGTGACAACAAGGCTATGTTCATCACATTGTGATGACAAGATATTTGAATCACATTCTGAGGGAAGGATATTTGTGTCACATTACGATGACGAGGCTATCTTCATGACATTGCAACAACAAGGCTATATTCGTCATAGTGAGATGATAAGGCATGTTGATCACATTGTGATGGTGGGGCTGCATTTATCGCATTGGAATGATAAGGTTATGTTTGACACAATGGGACGTTACTATGTAGTTTAGATCGTGATGCTACTATGTTCATTGCATTGCAACATTACT
The DNA here is from genome assembly GCA_009831015.1 of Picea engelmannii. Classification (NCBI taxonomy): domain Eukaryota; kingdom Viridiplantae; phylum Streptophyta; class Pinopsida; order Pinales; family Pinaceae; genus Picea; species Picea engelmannii. The sequence goes on along the minus strand of ML781864.1, from coordinate 402,422 downwards.
ATGTTAGTAATTGGGACGATGCATTAATAATACATTATTAAAGTATTAATACATTAATTGGAAATGACCATGATTCATTATGGTTAACCATGACCAATGTTAAATTTTGTTGAACATGACCATTGTTAACTTCCCTAGTGCTTCACTATGGTTGACCTAGGTTGAGCATGGTTCACAATTGTTAACCATGTTTGACAATTGTTGTATGTAGAAGATCATGGCTAGACATGACCATCACTATGAATGACATTAATACATTAATGTATATTGTAAAGTATTAATTAATTAATACATTAATACATTGCTAAAGTATTAATACATTAGTACATTAATTAATGCATTGCTAAAGTATTAATTAATACATTAAAACACTAATAAAATATTAATACATTATTAAAGTATTAATACATAAATAATGCACCATTAAATTAATGTAATTTCCAAATTAAAGTATTAATTTTCATTAATGTATAATGTAACTTATTAATTAATTGATACTTTAATAATGTATTGTATTAATTTATTAATACATTATTAATTAATACATTGCTAAAGTATTGATACACTAATACACTAATACATTTTAATATTACATTAATAAAGTATTAATATATAGCCTTATTATACAGCCTAGGTCGAACATAGCCTTAGTAAATAGCCTAGGTTGGACATAGCCTTAATGCATTAATTGGGTCGATGCTATGTCTGTTTCATTGCGACAAGAAGGCTATGGTCGTTGCATTTCGATGATATGATATTTGTGTGACATTGGGACAGTATGACACTATATTTTCATCATATTGCGATGACATGATATTCGCATCACATTTTGAGGACACAATATTTGCGTCACATTTTGATGAGGAGGCCCTGTTCGTCACAATGCGACGACAATGATATAATCATCACATTGCTATCACATGATATTTGAGTCACATTGCGATGACATGATATTTGCATCGGATTATGATGAGGAGGCCATGTTAGTCACAATGTGACAATAAGGCTATGTTTGTCAAGTTGCAGCGACAATGCTATCGTCGTCGCATTATGATGCCATTATATTGTTTCACATTGTGATGAAAGGATATTTGCATCACATTGCGACGACATGATATTTACATCCCATTGCAACATTATATGTTCATTACATTGCAACACATAATGTGTTGCAATATTTGCATCAAATTGCAAAATGTTCATCACATTGCAACACATTAAATGTTCATGCAACATAATATGTTCATCATATTTCGTCACATTGCAACATCCCTTTTTGTTTTTTGTACATAGAAGGAGGCTATGTTCATCGCATTTCCATGACAAGGATATGTTCATCACATAGAGATGAGAAGTCTATGCTCATGAAATTGTGATAACAAGGCTATGTTCATCACATTGCAACAATAAGGTTATGATTCTGACATTGCAATGACAAGGGTATGTTTAGAACATAGCAACGACAAGGCTATGTTTGAGAAATAGCAAAAATAAGGCTATGTTCATCGCAATGTGACGATAGGATGTTTGCATCATATTGTGAGTAGATAATGTTTTCATCACATTGGGATGACGACGCTATGTTCATCAAATTATATGATATATTTATCATAGTTCGACGATAAGGCTATGTTATTCACAGTGCAATGATAGGGCTATGCTTTTCACAATGTGATAATAAGGCTTTATTTGCAAGGATGCAATGATAAGGAAATGTTCATGACATTGCAACGACAAGCCTATGTTTGTCACATTGAAAAGAGAAGGCTATGTTCAACACATCGTGACAACAAGGCTATGTTCATCACATTGTGATGACAGGATAATTGTATCACATTACGAGGGTAGGATATTTGTGTCACATTGCGATGATGAGGCTATGTTCATGACATTGCAACAATAAGGCTATATTCATCATAGTGCGATGATAAGGTGTGTTGATCAAATTGTGATGGTGGGGCTATGTTCGTCGAATTGGAATGATAAGGCTATGTTTGACACAATGGAATGTTACTATGTTGTTGAGATTGTGATGCTACTATGTTCATCGCATTGCAACATTACTATGTTAGTAATTGGGACAATGCATTAATAATACATTATTAAAGTATTAATACATTAATTGGAAATGACCATAATAGACTACGGTTGAAGATGACCAATGTTAAATTTTGTTGAACATGACCATTGTTAACTTCCCTAGAGATTCAATATGGTTGACCCTGGTTGAGAATGGTTCACAATGGTTAACCATGTTTGACAATTGTTGTCTGTAGAAGATCATGGCTAGACATGACCATCACTACGAATGACATTAATACATTAATGTATATTGTAAAGTATTAATTAATTATTACATTAATACATTGCTAAAGTATTAATACATTAGTACATTAATTAATACATTGCTAAAGTATTAATTAAATCATTAAAACACTAATAAAATAGTAATACATTATTAAAGTATTAATACATAAATAATGCATCATTAAATTAATGTAATTTCTAAATTAAAGTATTAATTTTAATTAATGTATAATGTAACTTATTAATTAATTGACACTTTAATAATGTATTGTATTAATTTATTAATACATTATTAATTAATACATTGCTAAAGTATTAATGCACTAATACACTAATACATTTTAATATTACATTAATAATGTATTAATACATAGCCTTATTATATAGCCTAGGTTGAACATAGCCTTAGTAAATAGCCTAGGTTGAACATAGCCTTAATGCATTAATTGTGTCGATGTTATGTCCGTCACATTATGNAATACATTTTAATATTACATTAATAATGTATTAATACATAGCCTTATTATATAGCCTAGGTTGAACATAGCCTTAGTAAATAGCCTAGGTTGAACATAGCCTTAATGCATTAATTGTGTCGATGTTATGTCCGTCACATTATGGAAAGAAGGCTATGGTCATTGCATTGCAATGATATGATATTTGTGTGACATTGGGACAATCTGACACAATATTGTTATCATATTTTGATGACATGATATTTGCATCACATTTCGAGGACACGATATTTGCATCACATTGTGATGAGGAGGCCATGTTCATCACAATGTGACGACAAGGATATAATCACCACATTGCTATCACATGATATTTGAGTCACATTGCAATGACATGATATTTGCATCGGATTATGATGAGGAGGCCATGTTCGTCACAATGTGACAATAAGGCTATGTTTCTCACATTGCGACGACATTGTTATCGTCGTCGCATTGCGATGGCATTATATTTGTGTCACATTGTGATGAAAGGATATTTTCATCATATTGAGACGACATGATATTTACGTCACATTGCAACATTATATGTTCATTACATTGCAACACATAATGTGTTGCAACATTTGCGTTAAATTGCAACATGTTCGTCACATTGCAACACATTAAATGTTCGTGCAACATAATATGTTCATCATATTTCATCACATTGCAACATCCCTTTTTGTTTGTTGTACATAGGAGGCAATGTTCATCGCATTTCCATGACAATGATATGTTCATCACATAGAGATGAGAAGGCTATGCTTGTGAAATTGTGATGATAAGGCTATGTTTGTGAAATTGCAATGAAAAGGGTATGTTTAGAATATAGCAAGAATAAGCCTATGTTAGAGACATAGTGAAAATAAGGCTATGTTCATCGCATTGTGACGATTGGATGTTTGCATCGTATTGTGAGAACATAATGTTTTCATCACATTGGGATGATGACACTATGTTCATCAAATTATAGGATATATTTTTCATAGTGCGACGATAAGGCTAGGTTATTCATAGTGCGATGATAGGGCTATGCTTTTCACAGTGTGATAATAAGGCTTTTTTTGCAACGATGCAATGATAAGGCAATGTTCATGACATTGCGACAACAAGCCTATGTTCATCACATTGAAAAGAGAAGGCTATGTTCAACCCATCATGACAACAAGGCTAGGTTTGTCACATTGTGATGACACGATAACTGTATCACATTACGAGGGTAGGATATTTGCGTCATATTGTGATGATGAGGCTATGTTCAGACATTGCAACAACAAGGCTATATTCGTCATAGTGCGATGATAAGGCATGTTGATCACATTGTGATGGTAGGGCTATATTCATCACATTGGAATGATAAGGCTATGTTTGATACAATGGGACGTTACTATGTTGTTGAGATTGTGATACTACTATGTTCATCACATTGCAACATTACTATGTTAGTAATTGGGACGATGCATTAATAATACATTATTAAAGTATTAATACATAAATAATGCATCATTAAATTAATGTAATTTCTAAATTAAAGTATTAATTTTCATTAATGTATAATGTATCTTATTAATTAATTGATACTTTGATAATGTATTGTATTAATTTATTAATACATTATTAATTAATACATTGCTAAAGTATTAATACACTAATACACTAATACATTTTAATATTACATTAATAATGTATTAATACATAGCCTTATTATATAGCCTAGGTCGAACGTAGCCTTAGTAAATAGCCTAGGTTGAACATAGCCTTAATGCATTAATTGTGTTGATGTTAAGTTCGTCGCATTGCGACAAGAAGGCTATGGTCGTTGCATTGCAATGATATGATATTTGTGTGACATTGGGACAATCTAACACGATATTTTTATCATATTGTGATGAAATGATATTTGCATCACATTTCCAGGACACGATATTGCGTCACATTGTGACGAGGAGGCCATGTTCGTCATAATGCGACGACAATGATATAATCATCACATTGCTATCACATGATATTTGATTCACATTGCGATGACATGATATTTGCATCGGATTATGATAAGGAGGCCATGTTCGTCACAATGTGACAATAAGGCTATGTTTGTCACATTGCAACGACAATGCTATGGCCGTCGCATTGCGATGCCATTATATTTGTGTCACATTGTGATGAAAGGATATTTTCGTCACATTACAACGACATGATATTTACGTCATATTGCAACGTTATATGTTCATTACATTGCAACACATAATGTGTTGCAACAATTGCGTCAAATTGCCACATGTTTGTCACATTGCAACACATTAAGTGTCCGTGCAACATAATATGTTCATCATATTACGTCACATTGCAACATTACTATGTTCATCATGTTGCAACATCCCTTTTTGTTTGGTGTACATAGAAGGAGGCTATGTTCATCACATTTCCATGACAAGGATATGTTCATCACATAGAGATGAGAAGGCTATGTTCGTGAAATTGTGATGACAAGGCTATGTTCATCACATTGCAACGACAAGGCTATGATTTTGACATTGTGATGACAACGGTATGTTTAGAACATAGCAACGACAAGGCTATGTTTGACACATAGAGAAAATAAATCTATGTTCATTGCATTGTGATGATAGGATGTTTGCATCATATTGTGAGCACATAATGTTTTCATCACATTGGGATGACGATGCTATGTTCATCAAATTAGAGGATATATTTGTCATAGTGCGACGATAAGGCTATGCTATTTACAGTGTGATGATAGGGCTATGCTTTTCAGAGTGTGATAATAAGGCTTTATTTGCAACGATGCAATGAGAGGGCAATGTTCATGACATTGCGGCGACAAGCCTATGTTCGTCACATTGAAAAGAGAAGGCTATGTTCAACACATCGTGACAAGAAGGCTATGCTCATCACATTGTGATGACAGGATAATTGTATCACATTACGAGGGTAGGATATTTACGTCACATTGTGATGACAAGGTTATGTTCATGACATTGCAACAACAAGGCTATATTCGTCATAGTGAGATGATAAGGCACGTTGATTACATTGTGATGGTGGGGCTATGTTCGTCGCATTGAAATGATAAGGCTATGGTTGACACAATGGGACATTACTATATTGTTAAGATTGTGATGCTACTATGTTCATCGCATTGCAACATTACCGTGTTAGTAATTGGGACGATGCATTAATAATACATTATTAAAGTATTAATACATTAATTGGAAATGACCATGATTCACTATGGTTGACCATGACCAATGTTAAATTTTGTTGAACATGACCATTTTTAACTTCCCTAGATCTTCACTATGCATGACCTTCACTATGGTTGACCTTGGTTGAGCATGGTTCACAATGGTTCAACATATTTGACAATTGTTGTCTGTAGAAGATCATGACTATACATGACCATCACTATGAATGACATTAATACATTAATGTATATTGTAAAGTATTAATTAATTATTACATCAATACATTGATAACATATTAATACATTAGTACATTAGTTAATACATTTCTAAAGTATTAATTAATACATTAAAACTGTAATAAAATAGTAATACATTATTAAAGTATTAATACATAAATAATGCATCATCAAATTAATATAATTTCTAAATTGAAGTATTAATTTTCATTAATGTATAATGTAACTTATTAATTAATTGATACTTCAATAATGTATTGTATTAATTTAGTAATACATTATTAATTAATACATTGCTAAAGTATTAATACACTAAAACACTAATACATTTTAAAATTACATTAATAAAGTATTAATACATAGCCTTATTATATAGCCTAGGCCAAACATAGACTTAGTAAATAGCCTAGGTTGAACATAGCCTTAATGCATTAATTGGGTC
>ML781864.1:363211-386521 GCA_009831015.1 Picea engelmannii | reverse complement strand
TATATATGATTCTCTTTTTTTTTAATGAATTTCTGATATATATATATATTGTTCTTATGTTATTGGCAGCGAAAATTCTTTAATAGAATCCTGAGTTTTATATGGCCACAGGCCTAAATTGGTCAAAGACTGGATTTTCAGAGAAACTCTGAAAATTTTGTGTTTGGCTAAAAGCCGAATTATGGTCAAGGACCAAGATAATCAGAGAAACTCTGAATATATGTGGGATGGTCAAAAACCATATTTTTCAGGCTAAGAGCCAAATCAGACAAGATCTGATAAAGAGGGTGGCTAAAGGCCGGGATCAGAAAACGCAGCTCTCATACCAAATGAGACGAACAAAGTTTGCTCACACAAGATTAATCCCAAAATATCTGGAATATAGTAACCAAATCCATATGGACAAATATATATGTAATAAGAATGAATAATAAGGTAGATGATTACAATTGAGAAATGAGGGCCTGCTTATATACCCACGCAGGGGTGCCCTTTACCAATAGTCATGTCCTTTGAGACATGACCTTTCATTATTAATAATTATTATTTATTAACTATTATTATGTTATGAATATCTATTTATATATATTTTATGTTCATAACAGTTAAAGCCATGGTTCAAAACCTGCGGGGACAAAAAATCCAACCATGTTAAGGGTTAGTGTGTGGCTTAGGCCAAGTGCAATCCCCGGGTGAGTAATTTTGACGAATCGCGCAGCACACAAATTAACAAACAATAAAATAATAATAATATTTTTAATATATATATATAATTATGAATAATAATAATGACTAACTAGTAAAATATTATTCATACTTTATTTATGAATATTATAAAATATTATTACATATTAATATGGTGATTAATATAAAATATTATTAATAATATTAACAATTATTATTATTATTATTAATAATTAATAATAACTAATATAACTAACACCCATGTATATTAACCTATATATTTTATTTCAATATGCAAACGAACTCATTTCATCATTGTCAATTTTGTATTATTATTTGTATGATTGTAGAAATACATAATTGATTGTATTATTATTCTCAATAATTGTTTGTATTATTGTAGAAATGCAAACAAACAACTATTACATTTTTCACTCATAAACAAATAGTAAATAATTGAAAAAAAAACCTAAATAATTCTCATCCAAAATTGGATCCATGCGTATTCCTTCCAAACTGCCAACCAAATTATTATTATAATGTAATTACAATAATTTAAATTATTTTTATTACTTTAATGTGTTACAATAATTTAAATTTGAGGTTCTAAATGTGTTACAAAAATCGGAGGTTCTAATTTAATTTCCCGGTTTTCAAGGTCGTCAAAAGAATTACAGAGAACCCAGTCTGCCCCGCGACTCAACTAAGCGATTTAAGCACCCAATCAAGAATGTGCTGTGAACCGGGGTCTTGATCTTGGAGTAAGGACGGAATATCTTTTGAATGTAACGTTGGAACGCCGAGAATATAATCTATCGAAGCATTGTCCTCATCACCTGCAAGCAAATCCCATCCCACAAACGATTATGATAATTAGTAAAAGCAAAAGCATAAAAAGCCTCATGTTTGTAGTTAGCAATTATAAGAAGCATACATGCAGAAAGCTTACTGGATCCTTTATGATGAGAGTGACCGTGATCCTCCAACAGATGAGAAACATCTGAAGATCTTTTGGACAGATGAGAAACATAACATACTAAACCTCAACTTAGAGACATCTCAGATCAGAACGGAATAGAACCTGCAATGCCGAGAGTTAGGATTTTATAAAAGATCCATCACCATGTTGAAAATATGAGAAACATAACATACTATACCTCATCTTAGAGACATCTCTGCTTACTGAAATCGATCGAAACTTCTCAGATCGGAACAAAACAAAACCTGTAATGCCAAGGGTTAGGATTTTATAAAAGATCCAAGCATGAAGCTTTCAAACGTAGACTCTCTACAAGGATTATTATTAATTGATAGAATCCTACTACTGACAACCCTCTTGACGAGAAATGATCGAAATGATCATATACTGTTACTGGTTCAGTTAATGGTTTCGAAGATTGAAGATTGAACCTAGCATGCAACATTATTAAACGTGGTAATTATTCGGTAGGGAAGTAATTTTTTAATAATATTAAGTAAATGTGAAAAAGTAAACAAGGAAACACAAGCATTCATAAATGAAGGAAAGTTAAGAACATTAAATCTCATTCATTGATTTGATTGTAAGACAAAGAATATGCCAGCATCTTTCATTGAAAACCATTTGATTGAAATTTGTAATTAAAAAACTCATTAAACCATCTATTCCAATAACAAGGATGCATATTAGATTCAAAATACATATAATGAAAACATTATATAATCACTGATTATTTTATTATATTTGATAATAATTTATTATTTTTATTGTATTAAGTTATTAAATTTTTATTTTTATTTTGTAAATAAAAATAATTAAATGTTTGAACAAATATATGATACATGTTTTGTAACAGTGTAATACACATCTCATATGATCAATAAAATTCAATTGAGCTGAGTTGTTTCAATTTAGTTTTAAAAGCCAAAACATTTTACGATGCTTCAAAGATTTTTAGCTTTTTATTATACAATTATGTTTAAATTGTTAACTAGAGAGAAGAAGAGAAGATGTTTAAATTGTTAAATTGTTTAAGATGTTTAAATTGTTTTTAGCTTCATCCTCTCATGTTTAAATTGTTAACTTGAGAGAAGAAGAGAAGATGTTTAAATTGTTAAATTGTTTAAGATGTTTAAATTGTTTTTAGCTTCATCCTCTCTTCGGTAGAGGGAGAAGATGCACTTGATACATGGTTTCTAGGGAGTAACAATGAATATGGTCCACGGAAAATGTGCATGTACCATTCTTTTGTATTAGATGAGGTTATTAATCAATGAGCTTTTATAAGATTTTAAATCATTTTATTCTCTTACTGTTTAAAATGTTCCTTAAATTTGTAAATTAATTTTTTTTATATGTTGTAAATTCGTTTATTATATAATAATTAAATCAATTTTATATGCTGCAAATTCAATCATAATAAAACACAATTTGGAAAACTATTACAACCAATTTGTAAGATCATTTGTGATTTATTTAAATAATTTAAAAGTGTGTTTAATTATTTAAATAATATTATTAAATCCAAGCTCACACAATAAGGATCATATAAAAATAAATCACAATATATAATAAGGGTGTTTTTTTTATCAAATGCCAGTTCAAACGTAGAATTTTGACCCCAAATGTAGAAATGAAGAGAAAGGGAAAAATTAGAAGATATGATACTTATTGATGAATCACTTAAAATATCAAAGTATCAAACATCATATAGAAAACATGGAGGGCCTAGTCCTACCCTACTCAATATTTTCCCATGCTACTTACTAAGAAAAGACAATAGCTTCATGATGTCTAGGGTTTCCCATGGTATAAGCATGAATCATGGTGGGAGATGAGGCTATATTTGGGGAATATTGAAGAAACTTATGACAACATCCTATTTGTAGAGTTGTATGATAAGTACCATGAGAATGATAAGGACATCAATGTCTCGCATCATTATATGAAAAAAGTGGATGTGTAGATTTCTCAGTATACCCCAAAGTATTTCTCAGTGACTCCATACACTACTTTATCATCAAATAAGGTTGTTTGGTAGGATCCCTTTAGTGCTTATGCGTTTGAAAATAAGGCCACCTTTGAGTAAGGGTGTGAAATGATGAAAATTGTGGCATATTATAGAGTTGGGGGAGTTAGAAACAATCCCTTGGAAATTGCCAAACATAGTTAAATGAACTAAGGGTATTAGAATAGGGAATGATATGAAAAGGGTCTCCCACTACTCCCATTGATTTATATTCTCACTTGGTGGCTTTGACAACATATTAACAAAACCATTTTTTAGTTGTTGAGGTAACACAAATCTCAATGGTCGTGACTCTTAATATCACGAACAAAAATCTGATGCATCAGATGATAAGAAGTAGATAAAACAAAAGAAGGGGGATGAAGAACAACAAGAGGTGTGTTCCTCTAATCCTCCAAGAAAGATGAGTATAAACCATCACTATCTTTATCTTGTGGTGATCCTCCTACACTAAAGGGAGGCAGTGTTATAGAATAAAATGAAAATGATAGGGGTAACAAGAGGAGATTTGTAACATCTCCCTCTTCCACACAACTGATTGGACTTATTCTTTGAGGACACTTGCATGCAAGTGATACTATTCATTATACGATTGGTTTTTTTTATTATGATTATGAGATGTTGTGGATCTGATGATATGTTATTTTTCTATATTTATATCGAGATGTGTTATTGATTGGTTTCTCCTGAGTGTGCAGGACTCTCGATGTTAGAGGATGTCAATGGCATCGATGGATGTCCTTGGACTATGAATCGAGTCAGGGAGTGGGATGTTATGGTTTGAATGTTTTGAGGTTGCAAATGTGACATATGACTACATATTATGACATTGATTGTTATCGTTGGCATGTTTCATTGATGGATGCAGGCTGATGATAGCTTGCTAACTAGACTAACATTAGGAGTAAAGGGGTCATGCACGAAAACCAGAGACATCGAGGGAGAGGTGTGGTAGTAGCGCTGCCATATCCTACCAACACTCTCGTTGTGGCTCGAACTGTAGGTTAACGATTACCTAATTCGAGATATCCAAGATGTCGTGAGGGAAGACTGTGACAGTTGCTCAAAATGATTCTAAGGGGCGCGCAATAAGGCATGGTCCTTATTCCTTAGAGGCCCTTAGTTTCCCACAAGGTCACCTGACGGAGTATTGACTTCATGGGCTTGACGTCTACCAATATTAAGTCAAAAGGCGAGTGGCACCCTTGGAGCACATAGTGCGTATTGAAGGGCACATCGTGCAAATAAAACATGAATGAAAGTGAGTGGCATTGTTGCGCCTCTTTCGCCACCTTAGTGAGAAAAATAGAGGTGCTTGCAAGCTTAGTTGGGTTTGCTAAGAAGGACAGCTGTAAGGAAAAGGGTTAGAGAAAAAAATATTAAACAACAACTAAGAAATAAAACAACAACTAAATTAATGAGCATAGGGACATAAGGACAAAAGAAATAGTTAGACCCATGTCACCAATGATAAGGTTGATATTAGTGAAAGAAAACACCGAGAAGAAAGAGGACTATGAGTCCCTTCTTCCTCCAAGGGAGGGCTCTTGGACCCCCACAAATAAGCTCTTCTTACAACTTTGCAAATGAAAATGAAAATGGTGAAAGAATTCTTTGCTAATCCACTCAAGGGGTGAGATGGATTGCCCAATGCAATGATGCAAGTATACTCTTCGTAAGGATAGAAGATTCCTCAAGAGAATAATGGCAGCATAACTTTGCTATGAATTCCTTGAAAAATGAAGTGTATCCATGGCCTTTTTATAGCATTCCTTGGAGGTATTGTCCAACTAGTCTGTAGTGTGTAAAGAGGCTAATTAGGGCATTTCTAGGTATTTGACCAGCCACCCAGTCGAATCCAGTCCAGATTTGAGTGTCAAATGAACTTGGAAGCTGAACCAGAAGTGGGTGGAAGGCCGACCATTCTCATAAATGTGTTGTTTCTCAGGTGCATGACTTTTTGCGACAACAGTCGTGCATCATGCGCATGTGCCCGATTCTTGCATTTCTGTTTTGCGCATGTTCACGCGCGCCCTGTGTCTTCATAGCACCCTTTAATTTTTGCACTAGTTGTATAGTTTTTGACCCTTTGGAAATGCTTTTGTGATATTTTTGGTCCATGGGTGACCTCATAACTGTTTGACGATGCTAAATTCTTGTAACCATTTGCGAACGAAATTTCAGTGATAACAAATGCTTGTTGATGGATGAGGTTAGGAGCATGTGTATAGCCGAAATCCATCAATGTTTATTATACTGAGAGTGCTATTGTAAGAGAGAGCAATAGTGGGATTGTCAAGAGTTACCCGTTGGAGGGAGAAGGGAACCTGTAGAACCCGACCTTCCATAAGGTGTGTAAAAATAAACTGTGTACAAATGAGGTGGGCATGCCCATGCTCATGTCATGTAACTCAAAAGAGGAATAATGTGTTGATGTAGACAACTACAATGCCCTTGGGGGCGGTCGTGATAAAGGAAAAAGACAATTCTACGGAGGAAGATACTCTAAACGGTAGGTAGTGACGTCTGTAAGAAATGTCATGGATGTTGTAGGCATTGATAGCCCAGCCCAGTTCAGAGGTCTTCGACAAATATGAGAAATAACTGCAATAGTCGCAAAGTAAGACCCACCGTAACATGAGAAAGTGTTGAAGTTGAATGTTACGGGGGTCAACGATAGCAGGAAGTAATTGTGGTTCTCCCTGTGTCATCTGAGATCTCTCACTGGATAGGTAATGAGAATCAAGATATTGTTGCCCTTCTGGAAAGTTGTGCTAATGTCAAAAAAAGGGGGATGCGACTCCCAAAAGCAAAGGGCTTCATGAAATCTACTAGGTGAGGTTTAGGAATTTGGAAGAGGTACATGGACGAAGTTGAGATGTAGGAAGACTCAAGAATGCCCTTGGTTGGGGGTATATGTGAGGTAAAAAGTGGTCGCAATCGTTCAACAAGGTCGAGTGTCAGGGGGACAACAAGACAGGGAATAAGTTGTGCCAGAGATGGGACAAAGTGAACAAACTCAGAGGGCATAGGTAAGTGGCCTATGGGATGTTCGAAGGATATGGACTAGGGATGATTTTAAGGATGGAAATTTATTTTTAAATGTAGAAACCTTGGCGAATCTTACTAATCCTTCATATGCCAACTATAAAATGTTTGGCGATATTTTTGAAAAAATATTCAAGTTTCTAAGGATTTAATATAGTTTGTATAAACTTTTGGGGATTTTTAAGGTAAAATAATTTTACCCTATAGAATTTGGGCGAATAATTTTTAGAATAGCGAATCTTGTTTTGGGAAAAACCATGGAAAATTAGCCCATGAGAGAAATTTAGCCCCTAAAATCATCCATGATATGGACAATGTCGTCAAGGGTAGATGATAAGGAGTGCCCCAACCAAGGGCGACATGGGTTGCATTTTCCAAAAAGGGAAGAAGGTCGCCAAAGGTGACGACAAAAAGGTATGGAAATGTGGGAAATAAAGGCGTTTGTACAATAAATAAAGAATAATGTGGGATGAGTGTACAAATACAAAAACAAGTGCCCCAATGTAATATGGTTGGCCGGGGTAGGGCACAATTTACTTGGAGAACTGGTGGAGGGTGGGGGGCCCATGGGTGGGTTTCTGTATGAGGTAGGTGAAATGAAGGGAAATTTGCAGATGGGCAGACTGATTGTGGATGAAATGGAGGGTTCATGACACTGCGGAGGTACAGTAAAAAATAGAACCTTGAAGAGATAATTTGGGAGTCCGATGGGAAAGCTAGCAAAAATGAGGAGAATGAGTATGTTGTTGATTCACAACATAATGTAAGACTATTGGGACTACCATCCCTAAAGGGTTGAAAAACTGCATGAGTGTCAAAGTGCAAAACGATGCTATGAATGGGACAACTCATGTGAGGGAGAGTGTTACCGGGTGACAGTACCAGAGATGAAAATAGAGGTGTTGGTACTGCAGAGCCGGAGATGGGGATCCTAGAGGGAAATGTTAGAGGGTGTGTCTAGAGATACAAGTGAGATTCAGAGGGAATGACTACATGCTAGTGGTGAGTATATACCTGAAGGGGTTGCGTTGATGTATGATGACCAAGTACCTACACACATGAAAACCAAATACCTGACATGAACGATATCTGAAGAGAATCGAACATACGAGCATTTATTTGATAATTTTGAATATGTGCATGCGTACCTGGTCGGGATATGAAAAAATGGTGCCCTAGGGGCTCAGGATGAAAAGAGGCCCAGGGACTGTCGTGATGTAGATGAAAAAATGTTGATCCCGTGGATGAAGACGGATCGAAGAATGGACACCTGGAGCTCCCAAAATGGTGAATGGAAGTTGGGCAAAAAGGCTTATATATAGTTGTAGGGCCCACATTGCCACCTCATTTGTACTTTCTTCTATAGTGACTGGATGAGAAGTATTCAAAGGAGATTTGGAGATTCTGGGAGGACAAGGCATCCGATCGAGGACCAGTGAGCTTCACGTTAGTAGTCTGATCATATTGCATAAAATTAGGGTTTCCATTTTTGGGCAGGGTCTGTATGCAGGTCCGTACAGGGGGTTTTTAGGGATGTGGGCCCCCAAGTACGCGGGCGATCCGAAAATATGCACGCACAAGTGCGCGCCTACCGTCCAGATAGCTTCGCATGGGGACGACAATAAGGGGGACTAAGGCGCGCATTATGTGCATGCTTGTTGGCTACATAGTCGCGCATGTGTGCGCGATTATGTAGTGGGCAGGCACGCATCAAAGCACGTTTGTGTTCTTGACAGGGGCACATGGAGGCACCCCTGTAGGGTGAGCAAGCGCACTTGCATGCGTGCCTGTTAGATGGGTAGGCACGCATGAGTGCCCACCTATGGAGTGAATAGGTGCACATATATGCACGCATGTGGGGTGAACAGACGCGCATGTGTGTGTTCTTGTGGGTTAAACAGTGGCGCCTTGGGGACAAGGTCGACGGGTGTAAAACGTATCTTTTTAATGTTTGTGATGGTCGAGGTGGCTAACTTGGGATTGTTTTATGTGGATGTAGGCGATCATTGTGCACGATGCTAGTTAGTTGGCAAGAGGGGGATTGGTCCCAGTTGAGGGATGCCGTGGTGATTGAGGATCTGAGGGTACATGCTACTTTGGCAGCCTGTGGGCTACTAAAGTTCTTTGAGTGCCCGTTGATACAGGCGCAAGAATATCTCCTGCAGTTCCTTATCCAGATGTGGAGTCTGGACCTGCTATGTTTCATGGTGCGGGGAGAGGAGATTTCCTTCACTGCGGTGGAGGACATATATTTCTTGACTGGGCTCCCATTTCGGGGAATGCCCCTACCAGCAGAGTCAGTGTTACCTAGGGATGTGGCGCTAGTGACAGTGGGCCAGAGGTTTTGTTCGAGGGCGAACTTTATGTCGGGCTTCATTGTGAGCATCGAGGCGATGGATGCTCTAGTGTAACGCTGTATAGCAACGATGATTGTGAGAGTGTATGGGTCTCTTGTGACTCAGAGGATCAGTGGTGGTTAGATGAGTGTGATGGAGAGGGTACTGGCTAGTGAGAACTTCGCCCAGGGGATTACGCTGCATGCCAGGATGGTAGGGTAGTTGGACCATTATCGGTCCTCTGATACAGGAGAGTTTGCCTTTGGGTCCATCCTAGTGGCCTAGTTTTTGGAGAGGGTGTCGATGTTGCACCCTAGGATTTTATTGGATTCTCCTGGGGTGCAAGAGATGTGACTGAGGTAGTGGTCGACTATTTTTCTTTTCCATGGTGGTGGCGAGGGTGGCCACTTATTTACGACTGAGGTGGCACAAGTGTGGTGGAAGATGCCATAGGTGATATTACAGTTCCCATATGCTGGTGTTAACTTCCGGGATGATCCGAACATGGTGTTACCTCCAGGGGAGGTTTTTGATCATCGAGGTATGTTGATGAGTTTGATATATATTGTTTGTTTTTTAGATAGCGTGACATGTGCATTTGGTATAGATGCTGATACTATCTATTGTTTGTTTGTATGTGAAGATGTAGCACCTCACGGGTGCGAGGTTGAGTTGTTGAGGGCGTCGGCTCGCTAGGATCCAGGGAGATAGCCATGGGAAGGGTCGTGGGTAGGAGAGATACATTAGTGTCAAGACGCCGAGGCGAGACCATCTAAGCCTCAGAGAGAAACGAGGAGACACCGGTTTGATGACCCAGGTACTGGGCCATCACATGCTCCTTTGACGAATGTCAGAGTTGATTTTGAGGATATACGCCATCGCTTGGAGGCGGTGCTATAGGGCGTGCCTGAGGGAATGTAGTGGCATATCCAGGATGAGGGAATATTGGAGAAATGTGTGGGGATTCCATCGCCATGGTGGGCCATGGTACGATGAGCAACAGTAGCAGGTGTTGCTATGACTTGACAATTACCTCCTGGTTAGGAGGGACGAGTAGTGGGTGGGGGACCACCACCTGAGGGAGGGGCAGGAGGTGGTGCTCTAGAGGCACCTTGAGTGGTGATCTATGTATTTTTGTATTTTTGTATATAGGCTGGTGAGCCCATTTTGTACCGAGGTGCTTCATTGGCCTGCGGATACTTGTATTTTTGTATGTAAACATTTGGATGGCACTGTGGACTGTCTTATATATACATGAGTATACATTTTGAGATCTATGTGGTTTTTACATGTGTTTTGTTAATGTGTTGATGAATGTCTAATCTATATATGTTGTGACAGGTTGTTGATATGTTTATGTATGTGTAGAGGTATATTGATGTGATATATGCCAGTCTAACACAATATTAGCTAAGTTATCTGTAATTTGATTCAATTGTCTTGGAATATGTGTAAATGTAATGGAATCAAAATGTCGAGATAAAAGTCTAACCTGCAGGTATTTGCGAAAGAGGCAAGGATCGTGTACGCAGTACACATTGTTGAGATGGAGAACGACTAATTGAGAGTTGAGCAAGATGATAAGGTGACGAATACGATGATGTTGGGAATCGACGAGGAGGCCAATGACGGTAGTGTATTCGGCTTGGTTGTTGGTGGATGAACCCAAACATATGTCGCTCGAATGGAGCATTTCATGTGAGGCGGTATAGAGGGTCGAAGCTGCCGAAGCGAGATTTTGTGTCCAACGGCTCACACCGTCGGCATAACTGATGTGGTAGGCCGGTAGAGGAAGCATCTCTCAATAGCACAAATGATAGTTTAGACATGAGGGATGGAAAAAAGATTAAAAAACACTATAAAAGAAATAACCTAAAGTAGAACTGCCACGTTTAGGCATAAAATTTATTTAAGTATAACCCATTGATGGGTTCTTTGAGAGAGAGGCCTTCGGGAGAGGCCACGATGTATGCACCTTTGGTGAGACAATGTTGGATAATGTATGGGCCTTGCCATAGTGACTCGAATTTTCCATGACCAAAGGTATCGTGAGCGATATCATAAGCAAGGATGAGGTCGCCTTCGTGAAATGAGCGAAGGTTGACATGTCGATCAAAGGTGGCCTTTGATCATTTTTTAGCTGCCTCATTGTTCTGTAATGAAGATCGACGATCTTCATCCAGGGACTCTAAGTTCAGCAAGTGCTGCTCCATTGGAGCAGTGTCGGGTAATAGCTTAATTGCGGTGCGTAAGGTGGGAATTTCCCACTCGATAGGCAGAGTGGCCTCAACCCCATGGAATAGATGAAATGGTGTGAAACCAGTGGTTGTTTTCATAGCCGTACGGTAAGCCCATAGCACGGAAAATAACATATCATGTCAATTGGTCTTATGTTTATTAACCATGCACTGTAACATGGTCTTGAGGACCTTGTCAACTGCTTCGACCGGTATGTTAGACTGAGGGTAATATGGTGAGGAAAACTCATGGGAGAATCCTAACCGAGATGAGAGTTCGACGAAAATATCATTCTCGAAGTGTTTCCCGTGATCGGAAACTAGTTGGAGTGGTACTCCAAAGCGGGATATGACGTGGTTAAAGAAAAAATGCACTGCGGTGTCAGCGGTATTGTTGAAGGTGGGCATAGATTCCGTCCATTTTGTGAAGTAATTGACTGCAGCAACAATGTATTTGTGGCCATTGTTGGAGGGGGGATTACAAGTCATGAATTCGATGCCCCATTTACAAAAAGGGCCAGTAGTGATGACTGGATGAAGAAGAGCAGGTGGTTCTCGGGCTTTGTTGGCATAAAGCTGACGCTTCTTGCACCGTTTCATGGCATGAATGCAACCGTGAAACAAGGTAGGCCAAAAGTAACCTGCTCAAATGATCTTCTGAGTAGTGGATATTCTCGAAAGATGGCCCCCACATGCATTTCTATGGTAATAATTGAAGGCTCTATCGGCCTCATCAATGGTCAGGCATTGACGAAGAATGGTGTCGACCCCTCGCCGGTATAAGATGTCTTCGATGAGGAGGTAGCGGTGGGCCTAGTGGCGAATGCGATGACGATCATCTCGTGAAAGCTAGTTACTGAACTTTTGAGTTCGGAGGTAGATGAGGAGGTCACCGTACCAAGGATCATCCGACGTGATGTAAAAGAGGTGTTCGTCGGGAAAGTCAGTATTGATGAGGGCACTGGTTGTGTCAGAGGGGAAGGCCATGACAAGTTCGGCGAGGACGAGGGATTTCTTGCTCTTGGGTGTTGAGAATTCAAGATCGTACTCCTGAAGGATAAAGATCCATCAGGAAAATTTTCCATTAATTTGTCGACGAATGAGCAAGTATTGCATAGGGTTGGAATCTGCTACAACCTTAGTTGTGCGAAGAAGAATATAATGACGCAGTTTCTAGAATGTGAGGACGAATACAAGGGCTAGTTTCTCTTCATGTTTATACTTTAAGGGTGGCCCTGAGAGGTTTTTACTAATGTAATAAATGACATGCTCACGATCGTCATCACCGATTTGAACGAGAACTCCTGCTACTAAGACGGCTGAGGATGATATGTAGAGGATATGGTCGCGATTGTAGTCCAGTGCACTAATTAAAGGGGCGTTGTAGAGCGCCATTTTAAGATCGTCAAATGAATTTTGGGCATGTTCATCCTAGTAAAATGGGATGTCATGGAATAGTAAGTGAAGGAAACCGCGTGCACAAGTGGCATAGTTTGGGACAAATCATCGTAGAAAGTTAGCCTTTCCTTGTAGACTCTGGAGTTGACGTAAATTCCGAGGAGGTGGAATTTTGGTGATAGCTTGGACTTTGAGGGGGTCCATGGTAATACCTCTTTGGGAAATGATGAATCCGAGGAGGTGCCCCATGGTGACACAGAATACGCACTTGAGGGGATTCAAGGGGATTTTTTACTGACGACATTGTTGGAAGATGATCCGTAAATCATCAAGATGTTGGGTACATTTCTTGGATTGAGTTGTGAGGTCATCCAAGTATGCGAGGATGATATGAGCTAGATCGTGAAAAATGTATGTCATATCCCGTTGGAAAGTTGCACCAACATTCTTTAAGCCAAAAGGCATGACACGATATGAAAAAGTACCAAAAGGGGTAGTGAATGTGGTTTTGTATTGATTGGCTGGGTGAATTTGGATTTGATTATAACCAGAGAAACTACCCATGAAGGATAGAGCCTCGTGGCCTGTGCACTTGTCGATAATTTGATCGATGAAAGGTGTTGGAAAGTTGTCTTTGGGACAGGCGTGATTGAGATCGCAAAAGTCGGTGCAGACACGGATAGTGCCCTATTTTTTATTAATGGGTACAGGGTTGGAAACCCATGAGGTATAGGCAATGGGGTAGATGAACCCAACTGCGCATAATTTGTCAATCTCGGCTTTGATGGCCGCTGCTTTGGATGGGTGTAGCAGTCGCTGGTTTTGATGAACTGGTGTAATGTCGGGCCAGGTGTCGATGCGATGTTCGATGATAAAGGGATCAAGGCCTGGCATTTCTATGTATAACCAGGCAAAAATATCCCAATATTCCTGGAAGAGGGTTTTATAGGCGGTGATTTCTTGAGGAGTGCAAGCGACTCCAATGGTGATTTCCTCGATGATGCCATTTTTTATGGAAATGTCGATTTTGATGGTCGGGGAAATGTTGGCCATGTTGCCTTCTTCAAAATCATCAGGGGAAGAAATGGGGTTGTTGAACTAGTCGATATGCCTTGATGGAATAAAATCCTTGGTTTTGACCACTTATACAAGGTGTTGGTTAGGAGGGTGGAGGATTCTTGTGGAAAGAAGAGTGCTCGGTGGTGTAGCACATCCCATGGGTAGTCAGGGGTGTTTAACTCTTTGAGTATTTCCTCATCACACTGGAATTGGAATGAATAGAAGGGGTCATGAAGAGTGATATTGGTGACTGTTGTCTTGTGGCTACCCCCTGGTGATGAAGAAGCAGGGGGAACAACACAAGGAAATTGCAATGGTTCGCTTGACATAAACCAAATATCGAAGTACTGATGAGTCCCCATGGTAGTGGGATGTAAAATTTTTGTAGGGAAATGAGCAGGAGAATTGGGGGGATTTGGGGGTGAATCCGTGGATAAGTCATCCAAGAACCATGGAGGCATTGGGAGGGCCTTGGGTTCAGGAGAAATGAGATGAAGAATCTCTAGTGACGAGGTAAGGTCAACCATCGATTTTGTGGGTCTTTGAAGCAGGGTCAATTGGTGTTGCCGGTATTCAATGATCATAGGACACTGGTATGTAAAATGATCTAAGGATTCACATAGAGAACAAGGGCATCTCATACGTTCATTGACTAAAGTTGTGACATAATGGATGTCAGTGATTTTTGGTAGGGATGACATAGCTAGAATGGGTTCGCTCTAGAAGATTTGGCGTACTGCGGCTAATGTCTGTCGAAAGCGTGGCAGTGCTGGGTAATGGTGTGTATAATGGCCATATTCTGAACATATAGCACAAGTGAATTTGGTTCGCAACCCTTTACCACTTGAGTGAGGAGTAAGAACGACAATTCTTGCTACGGTAGTGAGTGTTGATGGAGTTTGATTGAGTGGAATCAAGTTCCGTAATTCTGGTAGAGATGGGTAGTTGTTGGTTTGGTGTCCATATTTCTCACATAGTACGCAAGGGGGTTGGACACACGAGGGAAGTGGAGCTATGGGCTCCTTCTTCTTTCTCCTTCCCCCAGCTATGGCAGGGGGCGTAGTGAGTGGGGGTGTAGAGGGTATGGTGGGAGTGAGTATGGGAATCATCATTGGGATTCCTTCCATTTGGGGGGGAAGGGATGGTCGAAGGACCATCTCATATGGATGTAAATACCAAACTAGAATTGCTAACACCATATTAGGGAGGGTAAGCGTTGCGGCTAATTGGAAAGCTTGTATGTCAGGTGTAGGGTAAAAGAAGGGAATTTGAGTAATGTCTTGGGGAACTGTCTCTCAAACTGGGATATGGCCTTGGGGAGAGGTGAAATCATGGACTGGTGGGGTCAACGAGTTCGCAGGAGGCTCATGAGGGGGGAGCTCTATGACTAGTGGGACGTCAGATATGATAGAAGCCTCTCTAGGAGGAAGGGTATCCTCTATGTCAGTTCCGTTAGATGATACAGTGCATACATGATTGGAAGGATGAAGGAGCAATGGTGCTCCATGGTAAGTTCCTAACAATGATGGATCTTTGAAAATTCCAAGACCCATTTCGATGAGTGGGTATGCATCATGACTCATGTGGATAAGGGGGAGAATGTTATCGATGTTGGCAGAAGGGTTAGGCTCATAATGTGAGACTTGGTCAATGGTAACGATCTTCTTGTTATGGGGGTTCATTGTTCGAAAGACAGAAGAGGCAACTATCTTCATAGCGTACATGTAGCTATGATCGAACATGATATTATAATTGAGTGGGGCGTCGATAACTTCAATGTCGATGAGAATAGTCTTACCCCCGAGTTCTATGGGGACATTTTGGAAGAGCCCTTCCACAGATGATGGTCATCCATCATAATCTCTTAGGGTAATGGCAGAGGGTATGTGTTAGGGAAAACCAAGTTTCTAACATACAGATTTGGACATAATGCATGTAGATGCACCTTCATCGATGATACACCGATGAACTGTAATGTTCTATATTTTCACTGGGATTTGAAAAGTGATCAAAGAGGGAAGGTGAGGTTCTCCGCTGTCGAGATCAAATGTAATGAGTCAAGTCTTTGTGGGGTCGACTGCCCCCAAGGTGGAAAGTAATGATTTCCGCTGAGTGGGACAAGTTTGAAGGAGTTATAAGACTGACATGGCAGTCGTAGATTGTGCTAAGTCATCAACCAAACTATAATTATGAGCTGCCCTAGCCTATGGGTTGTGGACATTCCTGTGCAATGGGATGCGAGGAATGTGAAGAGGTGGTTCTGTGTTAGGGTGAGGGATCACCAATGGGGGTCCTGTTGGTACGAGCATTGTTTATGGAGGAATGGGAGGAGACTCAGCGGGTGCATGATAGTGACGATTACGTGTTTGTAGTAGGATTTCTTCTTCACTGGTGAGGAGGATCATGCGATCTACTGGATTGTTTGGATTGAGGTATTGTCCCACCTAAGGTGGGGTAGGCTGTGTGTCCTGTTGGGTGTTTATCACACCTTGGTGTGGGATAGTATTCTGAAGTATGGCTGGGGGGGTTGTTTCCTGTATTGTTGTGGGGCCTGCTGAGGGGTAGGCGGTGCTGGAGGATGTGGTAGACTGCCTGAGTCTTTCAGCTGTTTAAAATCAGTGATTTGGGGGAAATGATGAGTATAATGACCAAACTCACCATAAAGGGAATAAGGGAAATTGGTTTTGATAGTATTTTTATTTCTCCCTTGACGCCTGTTGTTATTGCCCCCCTGGGGGTTTTGATTCCCTTGGTTCTGGTTGCCCCTAGACGGTTGGTTTTGTTGGGGTTGATTCCCACCTTGGCCTGGGTTGTTATTGTTTTTGTTTCTTCATTTATTTTTGGTATTATTCGATGGATGGGTCGGATTTGCTGTATTTAGCTGTTCAAAGTTTTGATATTGCTGAACGGGAGAGGGTTGAACAAAATTCACCCCAGCATGAGGATGTGGGGGAGCGATGGGTTATGGGGGACCAGGAAATGGAAAGTACGAATTCTGTGGGGGTAACGATCCATAAGGTATATAGGAAGGCGTGGCATTTTCGCTAGTACTATAAGATGAGGTAGAGGGGGTACCAGAACTTGCATGAATAGGTGGTTGTATGGTGTAATGACCCTAATTGGGTAAATTTTTAAAGATTATAAAGTAAAATTAATTAAAGAAAATAATTGTGGTTAACTAAGTAATACTTTAACTACAGATCACATTTAATGACTTGAGAAATAAATCTTAAGAAATCAATGAGAAATGTTATAAAATGGTTGCGTATGCAGAGAGGGAGAGCCTGTTAGTCCCGAGAAGATAAAGCATTAATGGAGGGATAAGGGATGTGGACGAGGGCAGGTAAGGGAGTAAAGGAGGAGCCGGTGAAGGAGGGATAAGGGAGAAAGGGAGGTTGTCATGAGGGGCATTCGACATGGGAGGTGGATGGATTCTGGAGGACTATTGGACTTGCCGTGAGCACAGAGTTTCTGACTGTGGCTTTTGATCAGTTGAGGCACCGAGTTGCTGGAGGTTTTAGGCACGGGGGCCAGGATATCTGTAGATATCCTGGAGCTAGGTATTTTTCCTAGTTGGCAGGGAGGACAACAATTTTGGGCAGTTATTTTCCTGTTTGTGGCAGGGTTGATCTGTGTAGTAGGTAGTAGGGAGACAACAACAAGGCACAGAGGCAACATAAATTAGCATCAGAACCAGGTACTTTGTTAAGTTATGTATTTATTTCTTTCTTCCATGAAATCAATATTTATTGATAAATCTAAGTTACTGAAGTTGCCGTTATGAAAATCAATATTATGCTAGGAAGTTATGGTCTCAGTTTCTTTCATAAATTGCTTATGAAAATTAATGATGTTTAGAAATAGTCGGTCGTTACATATGGTATCAGAGCGTCTTAGTTCAAAATCTGGGCCTAAGGGCCAAAACCCCGAGTGTTAACTCCAGCCATGCTTAAACTACAAACAAAACATGTTCAGTTTGACCCAATATGACTGATACAGTATCCAAAAATATACAGAAGGTAGCACCCTTACGTTACCCAAGCAAATAATCTCATATATCACAAGCAATAGCTTTAGGAAATACCCTTTAACTGGATCATGAATGGATAATATAGTCTTAGTCTGAATATTTCAGGGAACGCCCTTTAAAATAAGTGGCAGCAAACCAGATAGTCTGAGGGATCACTTCCCACAAAATGGCTACCCTTAAAGCAGCCTGAATAAATCTATTAAGCACGAAAAACAGAGACAATAACTTAATTTTATTTTGAGCAATACTTGTCAATGAAGTTTCCGGTAGAATAGACACCTGAAATCGATGAAAATGTCGAAGGGAAGCTTCTATGGAAGGCTTGAAGTTGAAAAAATTAATAATTGCATGAATTATACTAAATAAAATGAAAAAGGACATTTGTAGGACCTTTAAAAGGCCTACTTCATCTCGAATTTACCTAAAATGAGGAACTGCCAATGCGCAGTCGGACAAAGGAAACTTAGAAGATTTGTATCACGCGGGAACAGTGTAAAATAGTTGCATGTACTAGCCTCAGTGAAATTTTAAAATAATGAAGAATCTCAGGAACGATAGACCCATACAAATTTTAACCTTGTCAAGAAAGAAATTTTAACACTACGTAATGTTTTATGAAACAAATTGATTATCCCGAGGACGGATCCTAGCCATTGATCTCGGCAGGACACGCGTCAGCATTTTGGGAGGTATCAAGATTTTACCCATCGGTGATTTCGGGAGTGTAGAATCGTTGCGCCAAGGGATCGCGATCCACGATTTCCTGATAGGATCGGAGCCGTCCAAACAATAGGGACACGTGTCAGACGGTCCCGCGGAGTCGGAGATCAGGGAATTGAAAGTCCCGTGCACATGACAACGGGAATCGCGATATCCCGAAACGCGATATCCCGAAACGCGATTTCCCGACGGGTACAAGGACAGAGCGGGGACCACCAGGGTTAGAGTGGTGGACAGGTGTCGCGTCACACCAAACGATCGTAGATCGGGGTTCGGGAAAACACAAGTCCCGGAACTCATGGGTTTTGGATTCGCGAACTCGCGAACTCCGATACACTGAGGGAGGACAGGTATCAAAGGTCAACCCTCGCAAGGGTCAACGCCAAGTACCATCAGGGATCGGGAGTCGAGGATCCGTGAGGACAGAGGATCATGATAGCGCAAGTGCTGATTTCTCGACGGGAAAATTCCCGATAAAAGCAAGGAACCTCGACGATATCTGAGTCGTTCATTCCGAGGACGCATGGCAATCATCTAGCGCCATCAGTGAAAGCTCCACAGGAGGGCTTCATCAGGTATTAGGATATCGAGAGTCCCGAGAACATAGCAACAAGAGTTGTGAAATCGCGAAACCCGATTTCCCGATAAGCTAAGGGACAATGGGGCCCACGGAAGGGTCAACGGTGGACAGGTGGCATCAGGTATCGGGATATCATGAGTTTTGTGGACAAGGTGTCCATGCACTACGAAATCGCGAACCCCGAAAGCCCTATGTAATTAACTCTTACCCTTCATTAAAAGAATTAATTAATGACTGTTTAATTAAGACTTAATCACATCGCGAAATCGGAGATCGGGGTTTCGTGATTCAAGCTATATCGATTCTTTGTTACAGGGAAGCCCCGAATCCCGATTTCGTTAACCTTTAAACTTGCAAAAAGTTAAAATTTTAACCATTTGTTGACCCAGGGTAAACGCAAAAAGGCATTGCAAATTATGAATTAATGAAATTCTTGCCCGTGGAGGACCAAAACCCCGATGGGGAACCATAAGGTGACGGTCACATAGGTGCAGGTCACATGGACCTCGGTGTAGCTTACGGGGATAACACGCAAGGAAGAGGCGCATCGGGATATCGGGAATCTCGTAGGCACGAGATTCACGCAAATCGATAGTGCGATATTCCAAATCTCGATAAGGGATAAGACTGCGGTCACAAGGTGAGGTCGTGTGGATCATGAGCATAGCTTAAGGGGCTAAGGCGCTAGGGGCTCATCGAAGATCGGGGGATCAGGAATCCTAAGGACGTGCGTGCGTTGACGTCGCAAACACCGAAACCCAGAATCCCGATAGGGTGATACAAGGCCATGGTCACGAAGGCAGGTCATATGGACCAAGCTCGTAGCAAAGGGGCTAACGAAGAAAAGGACCCATCGGGAAAGTTAAGCACAAAATCTCGATAGGAAGGTATATGGTAACGGTCTTATGAGCACGTTCAGGAAGACCAAGGTATAGCCAGTAGGGGGCTAGGTCATAGAGACAGAGCTCATCGTGAATTGGGACAGGAGAGGTAAGGAATTCGCGATAGCGAAAATTCTGAAACCCCGAAACCCGATACAGAGTCGGGGATAAGTCACGGTAGGTGCAGAGGTCGTGACGAGGGAAGATAAGGCCTGTGGATAGGGGCATTCGACAGTGAATCCCGAGGGGATCTAAAGGGCCGCTTCGGCTCAGATGAGAGGGAATTGAACGATCCGATATACCCATAAAACTAGATATATTTACACATATAACAACAGGCATACACAGATGAATAAATTATTTTTTTTATTATTTTATATAAAAGAAATAAACTGAAGGTAGAACACCAAAATCCATACAGAGCAAGAATTACAGGCAAATCATTTTGTTCGAAAGAGGAAATTACCATTCATTACCATAGCGTAAGGAAGGTTTATGCAATTTCTTAATTCGAATAACCCCGCGTTCTTCATGAAGGTAGTGGAACTGTGCACACCATGCGGACTAAATCGTACCTCTTACCATAGCTGAGGGCGAGCTCCACAAAATGTACAGATAGGGGATTGTTTCCCAACAATTCAAGGAGACTGGACTCCAGGCCCTGGATCTTGTCAGTGGCCACATCAATATACTTTGTTTCTGCAAAACAAGTTGGAGCATATACAGTAATACCCAGCACTAGCAAGGTGCTCAGAACAATGGCAAGGATGTGAGCCATGATAAGGGAGATTCTGGAAACCTCTGAGCAAAGTAGAGGCAGATCTGTGGTGGACGGAGACTGATGTGAGGAAATTCCCAGTGGATGAGAAAGTGGGACAGAGGAAGGACGCATAGAGAGTCGAAAGGCTGACAGGTGTAGAATTTGGAGGTTAGATACGAGGGAGCTTGAGAAAGCCAGACGAGCATGTGGAAACCATGCGTGCCTGAACCCTTGGGTATACATTCAATTACTTTATATATATAATATAAAGTGTTAAAAATAATTTGAAATAAATTAAATAATTTAGTATAAATAATTTACATATAAATAAGATTAAGTTAGTATAAAATTAAAGTAAAATTAATTTGGGTTAAATTAGTGTAATAATAATTTTAAATTAATTATTTTATTTAAGTGTAAGGTTAATCTACCTTAAAATTCGATGTTAACCAAGCTTAGACACTTAATCCTAACCCAAACCTAGCCAATTCCCCTGATGGATTAATGTCTGTTTATAGACAAGTAAAGAAAACTTACGCCTAACCCTGTTTCTAAGTTTAAGTAGCACCAATTTGAAACGTCCTGGAACTCACCCTGATAAATTTGGGGTGATGCAGTTTAATTCATACAAGATGGTCAGGACTCGAAGGGGTCGAGGCAGGGGAGCATTGTCACGGGAACCACCGACGCCACCCACACCATCAACACCACCAACACCATCAACACCACCGACACCACTAGCACCACCACCACCATCGCCCGAACTAGCCCTCATATTATGCTCGTTGGAGGCCATTAACGAGACTTTAAAGGGGCACCAACCAGCAGGGACTGAAGTGGAGCTCCCACCATCTGGAATGGGTAATCCAGAAGCATAAAGGAACTCAAGGGGAGAATTTCCACCTGAAGACATCACGCGAGAGTTGCAAAAGATCAAACTTCCGGAGTTTGCCGGAGGTCGCGCCAGTGAACACGGGGAAGAATGGTTGGAAGGCATGACAAGGTGCTTTTCCTTAAGAGACTATGTGTCCAACTCGAAGGCAAAGATCACAATTTTCCAGTTAAGAGATAGCGCCTTAAACTGGTGGGGAAACTTGGAAAGACAACTACACCTTACCCCAGACACAGTATCTTGGGAACTTTTTGAGGAGAGGTTCCGAAGGAAGTATCTACCAGCATACTATGAGGAACAACAAGTAGGGGCATTTCATGCCTTAGTACAAGGAAATAGGATTGTAGAAGAATACGAGATCAGGTTTATGGAACTGGTCAAGTATGTTTCGTATATGGACAATGACGAGCGACAGGCAGAGCGCTTCGTTTATGGATTGAACCCGAAGATAAGAGCTATGGTGCGGATGTGGAAATCGTCTTCAGTAGAGGAGGCAGTATAGAATGCGCGTTACGCAGAAGAACACATGAACTTAACAGGGGGTACAAGATCGACATTTCCACATCGTTCTGAATTCGTAGGAAAGACCCCGAGGACATTTCCTAGGGGAGGGGGCTCAAGACCACCACCTTATGGTAACAGAGTCGTGCCAAGGATAGTAGCTACAGGGATTTCAATGGAAATTAGTGCAGCATCTCGTTCATCGTCAACGGTGCAGAAAGGTCCACGACCATCTCGAGGAACAACTAGTAGGGGCAGGGGTTCCAGGGGAAGGAACTCGTTTAGGAATCAGTCACATAGCAGTGCATCGGTTCAATATCATATTGCCTGTTGGAGATGTGAAGGACCCCATTATGAACAGGACTGCCCCGAGTTACAATCAGGGTTTGTGCATGGAGAAGGAAAGGCACCAATGGGGAGGTCCAGTAGCAACCATCAGATTTACGCAGCGGTTAATAACCGTCAGGCCAAACATCAATCCACCGTGGTGGAGTCATCAGGTACGCTAAATCATATTAATGTTAAGATTTTATTTGATTCTGGTGTGACAGATAGTTTCATTTCACCATCTGCATTAGAAAAGAGTGGGCTAGCAGCCTATGAGAACGATGACTTTAAACAAGTCGAGATAGCGTCGGGGGAAAAACAAGTTGTAGGACCTAGTGTCAATAATTTTATAGTAGACTTAGGAGTGTGCACTACCAGGTTGAAGGTATATGTCACTGCTCTTGGAGCGTATGACCTAATCATTGGAATGGATTGGTTAGCAGCTCATCAAGCTTTGGTAGATTGTTTCGCAAAGAAGGTGCTTTGTATTGATGATGAAGGAAGACCGATAGAGATCTAAGGTGTATAGAGAAAAGTGTCATTACGCTTTATATCAACTATGAAGGTCAAGTGATGCTTGAGACAAGGGTGTCGACATTATGTATTAGAGGTAGTGAAAGAAAGGAAGGGACCCTCATTAGATCAGTATCCGGTATTGTCAGAATTTCAAGATGTTTTCCCGAACGAGTTACAAGGGTTACCTCCGGAAAGGGAGCTTGATTTTACTATTGACCTAAAACCTGGTGCAGAACCAATATCCAAGACTCCGTATCGGATGAAGGCACCGGAACTTTGTGAATTGCAAATGCAGTTGAAGGAGTTACTAGACTTAGGGCTAGTAAGGCCCAG
>ML781864.1:351601-362773 GCA_009831015.1 Picea engelmannii | reverse complement strand
TTGCAAATGCAGTTGAAGGAGTTACTAGACTTAGGGCTAGTAAGGCCCAGTGTCTCACCTTGGGGCGCACCGGTAATTTTTGTAAAGAAGAAGGATGGATCCTTACGATTGTGTATAGACTACAGGGACTTGAACCGTGCTACTGTGAAGAATAGGTACCCAATGCCGTGAATAGATGACCTCTTCGATCAGATGAAAGGAGCAGCGGTATTCTCAAAGATCGATTTGCGATCTGGATATCATCAGTTAAGGATTAAGGAAGGTGATATCCCAAAAACTGCGTTTCGAACTCAGTTTGGACATTATGAGTTTGTTGTGGTACCTTTTGGATTGACTAATGTGCCAGCAGTATTCATGAGCCTCATGAACGGCGTATTCCGGAAGTACTTAGACCATTTTGTACAAGTTTTTCTGGATGACATTCTCGTCTATTCCAGAAATGAAAGAGAACACGAGGAACACTTGCGAATAGTGTTGTCTTTCCTTAGGGAGAACCAATTGTATGGGAAGCTGTCGAAGTGTTCCTTCTTCCAGACAGATATCCACTATTTAGGTCATATCATTTCTGGCGAAGGAATCTCGGTGGACCCAGAAAAGGTAAAGGCCATTATGGAATGGCCAGTGCCGAAAAATGCACATGAGGTGAGAAGCTTCATGGGGCTAGCGGGTTATTACCGAATATTTGTGGAAGGATTATCAAAAATAGTGAAACCCATCACCACTTTACAACGCAAGGGGGTCAGGTATGAGTGGACAGAAGAATGTGATAGCGCATTCACTGAACTTAAGAGGTTACTAACTAGTGCGTCAATTCTATGAGTGCCATATATGGAAAAGGACTTCATGGTCTGCACGGATGCCTCGAAACAAGGATTGGGGGCCGTGCTAATGCAGGATGGAGGAGTGATAGCTTATGCGTCAAGAAAGTTGAAGAAGCACGAAGAGTTATACGCGACTCATGATTTAGAGTTGGCAACTGTAATGCTAGCTCTGAAACTTTGGAGGCACTATCTTGTGGGGCGAAATTTTGAACTCAAAACGGACCATCAAAGTTTAAAACATCTCTTCACTCAAAGAGATCTGAATGCCAGGAAAAGAAGATGAAGTGAGTTTATGAGTGAGTATGATTTTGGTATTTCGTACATAAAGGGAAAGGAAAATGTGGTCGCAGATGCCTTGAGTAGGAGACGACGTATCTTCTCCTTGGTACCCTTAAAGGTCAATATGAGGGAACATGTGTTGACACAACTACTAGGAGACATTTGGTATTTAAAGGTTATTTCAAACCTCCAGAGTGGGAGGCGGATAGACCCAAAGTATGAAGGATATAATCTGGAAACATACGGATTGTTAAGATATCGAGGAAGGATGTACATCCCGGAGAATGTGGATATTCGAAGCATCATACTGAAGGAAGCCCATAGAACACTTTATTGCGCACATCCGGGTGTGAAGAAGATGTACGCGGAGATGAAGAAACTCTTATTTTTGGTAGGCATGAAGCGCGATGTAGTCCATTTCGTCGCCAGGTGCCTAGAGTGTCAACAAGTGAAGGTCGATCACCATCACCCGGCAGGCCTCCTACAACCACATGATGTTCCTATGTCCAAATGGGAAGTCATTTCTATGGATTTTGTTGTGGGGTTGCCGCTCACATCTCATAGACACAATTCCATTCTTGTGATAGTGTATAAGTTAACCAAGAGTGCTCATTTCATTCCGGTTAGAGACACCTACGATGTCACTGATGTGGCACGAGTATTCATAAGAGAGGTTATCTATTTGCACGGGATACTAAAGAAGATTATTTCAGATAGGGACTCCAGATTCACATCTAGGTTTTGGACAAGTTTACAGTCAGCATTGGGGACTCAGTTGAACTTAAACACAGCTTATCATCCTGAAATAGATGGGCAAACTGAGAGGGTAAATCAAGTCATGGAAGACATGCTTAGGATGTATGTAATGGATAATCAAACCCAGTGGAAGAAGTACCTACCTTTGGTAGAGTTTGCCTACAATAACAGTTATCATAGTTCCATCGGAATGCCACCATACGAAGCCTTGTATGGAAGGCCATGAAAAACACCATTGAGTTGGGATAGATTAGAAGACCGAGTAATAGTTGGGCCAAAATTGATTTAGGAAATGGAGGAACAGGTGATTCAGATCAGGCATAGACTAAAGGAAGCACAGGATAGACAGAAAAGTTATGTGGATGCACACAGGACCGACCGAAATTATGAAGTGGGGGACCAAGTTTTCATTCGTATCAGGCCTAATAAGAGTACCATATGGTTCGGGAAGGGGACAAAGTTGTCACCTCGGTTTATAGGGACATTTAGGGTCCAAGAGAAAATTGGACCCATTGCCTATCGTCTCGTACTGCCACCCCACTTGCATAAAACTCATAATGTATTTCATGTATCTGTTTTATGTCATTATGTCGCTAATGAATCACATAAACTAAATTGGAAAGAATTGCAGGTATCGGACATGGGAACCCTCACGGTAGAACCATTACGCATATTGGACCGTAGAGTCCGACAGCTCAGAAACTGTCTGGTAGACCAAGTTAAGGTCCAGTGGGACAAGTATAGTCCAGGATCTGCTACTTGGGAGGACGCCGAGACACTACGGCGAGACTATCCCTCACTATTTTGACCACCTCGAGAACATGTTTCTCGAAGGTGGGGTGTATGTACCACCACCTTTTGACTTGGACGGCCAAGATTATCTGAGACCTATACACTTTATTTCCTAGTCACAGTGAAACTATTAAGTGATACACTTAAACTTTAAACTTATGAACTTTTATGAATGATTAAATGTTATCAATGATGATGCATGTAATGCGATCTATTATGTGAATGTGAATTTTACGAATGTTTAAATGTTATTGAAGATGATGTATATGATGCGGCATATTGTGAGAAAGTGAAATTGTTGAATGTTTAAATACTATTAGAATGATGTTGGATATGATGAAATCTATTTTGGGAAAATGATAATCTTGTGAATGGGTGACAAGTTTGAATTATGGTATATTATGAAATCTATTTCTAATTGGAAAACTATGATGTTAATGTATCAGTACGGGGATACCAAATTGAAATGATGATAGTATGCAATTATATGATGATAATGCATAGAAAGGTATGAGTTGTGTTGCAGACTAATCTGCAGGGTATGGACTATGAAATAGCCAAGAAATAATGATGATGAAAGTGGATATCAGGACCACTAACCGAGAAACATTATGGTATGAATAATGTATGTGAAATTTATATGGATTTAGATACATCGCTATGATATGTGGACTAGTGCATGATTTTGGTACTAACACTACCCAAAACCAAATAAATGATGACAAAACCTCCAGCAACACGGTGCCCCTGTATGTTCCATTGTAGGGTGTTGACCCTGGTTCTATTAGGAGGGGTGGAGGCATTTCCCACTGTGTATCCTCCATTGTAGGGTGTTGACCCTAGTTCTGTTAGGAGGGGTGGAGACATTTCCCACCGTGTATCCTCCGAAACCTGAAGTCATGGGAGAACGGTGCTAGTTCACGCTCCCCAAGATGTGTGATGATGACTGTCAGTTGCCTTCTAGGGAAGCTTGGTCGAGATAGTGACACTTCCACTTATGGGTTCTATTTTGAGTTAGGTCAATATAGTTGACTCTCCAAGATAGTCTAGCAGAGGATGGATAGGAATGGAGTTGGAAATAGGTTAGGGAGGAAGGATGAGTAGTAATAGTTGAGACAATATGGAGATCTGTCATGTGGTGGAATTTGATGAAGAGAAATGTGTATATATGAATATTCATTATGATGTAACTAAACCACACTTGTTTAAAATAAATTATTGAACCGGACAATTGTAATTAAACAAATTCTCACACAATTAATTGATTGTTGTCTTTTATAAAAGACTAGTCTTGCTGACTAGATTGAATGCATACCTAAATTATTAAAGGATGACAGTTTGATTATTAGTACATGCATGAGATTTGCATGTACTATCTACACATGCATTTCTTGTACATATACACTAGTATGTATGAGCTTTCTTGACTTGTTTACTGATAATGTCAGTTACTTGTTGTGAATGTGTGAACCATGCTCTTTTTCTTTGTACCATCAGATACCTTAATTTCAGGACGAAGTTTCTTGAAGGGTGGGTGTATGTAATGACCCTAATTGGGTAAATGTTTAAAGATTATAAAGTAAAATTAATTAAAGAAAATAATGTGGTTAACTAAGTAATACTTTAACTACAGATCACATTTAATGACCTGAGAAATAAATCTTAAGAAATCAATGAGAAATGTTATAAAATGGTTGCGTATGCAGAGAGGGAGAGCATGTTAGTCCCGAGAAGATAAAAAATTAATGGAGGGATAAGGGACGGGGATGAGGGAAGGTAAGGGAGTAAAGGAGGAGTCGGTGAAGGAGGGATAAGGGAGAAAGGGAGGTTGTCGTGAGGGGCATTCGACATGGGAGGTGTATGGATTCTGGAGGACTGTTGGACTTGTTGTGAGCACAGAGTTTCTGATTGTGGCTTTTGATCAGTTGAGGCACCGAGTTGCTAGAGGTTTTGGGCACGGGGGCCAGGATATCCGTAGATATCCTGGAGCTAGATAGTTTTCCTGGTTGGCAGGGAGGACAACAGTTTTGGGCAGTTATTTTCCTGTTTGTGGCAGGGTTGATCTGTGTAGGAGGTAGCAAGGAGACAACAGCAAGGAATAGAGGCAACAAAAATTAGCATCAGAACCAGGTACTTTGTTAAGTTATGTATTTATTTCTTTCTGCCATGAAATCAATATTTATTGATAAATCTAAGTTACTGAAGTTGTTGTTATGAAAATCAATATTATGTTAGGAAGTTATGGTCTCAGTTTCTTTCATAAATTTCTTATGAAACTTAATGATGTTTAGAAATAGTCGGTCGTTACATATGGGGGGTGTCGGTGGTGGCCCACTGATGGGTAGAGGCATAGCAATAGGGCATGGTTGTTGATAAGGGGGTGGGGGGTAATAAGAGGTGCCCCCATATGCCGGTGGATATTGAGGTGTTCCATACATTGGTGGTTGTTGGGGTTGTGAGCTGTGGTGAGTGGTATTACCAATCAGTCTATTTGCTGAGTGAGACATCTCAGGTTTGTCTTAGCCAAACGACACAGGTTTTGGGAGATTAGGGAGTACAGTGTATAAGTACCCTGACTGTGAATAGATAAGGTCATATTGTTGAGCCTTACTGATGGCTTCTTCTTCTGATTGAGGGAAGGTGGAAGCTACATCCTTACCAAGGAGAGAGACAAGTGATCTAAGAAACCAGTTAAGACATTGTTGTTTGGTGGTTTCTGCTTTGCACTTGAACTACGTCGCCTACGCCACTCATGAATGTGATCAGCGATATGTGTGGCTGAGGTTTGTTTGAACTTAGAGAGTAGTTCCATACCATTGTCATGGAAGATTGGTAATTGAAAGAAGATCAAAAATTCTTTGGCCAAGGATTCGAAAGTCGCATGGGACCCTGATTTTTCATCTGCATACCATTTGGTTGATGGGCCAGTGAGTGTGCATTGAAATAATCGTAGTCTAATGAAATCATCCATAATGTTATTGGAAGAGCACCATAGGTGAAAAGTCATGACATGGTTGGCAGGGTCATCTCCTGCCTTTCCTTCAAACTTGGGGATGTCTAAAGGTAGTTTGGTGGGCATTGCAGGCCATGTCGGGTCATGCAATATAGGATCATTGGTGAGTTTGCTTAGATCTGGTATGTTAAGAGAGGCCAAATAGGGCATCAAGAGTGTTGGTTGAGGATTATCTCCCACCATGGTAGGAGTGTTATATAAACCTAACCCTAGAGGGGGGCTAGGTGGGTTGGTACTTCCCCCTTGAGAGGAAGTTGGCCCCCTACTTCCGTGTAAAGGAGAGCGAGTGGACACAAGACCTTGGGAAGTGGACCCAAGTAATGTGGAACCAAGCAAGGTTGATCCTAATACTGTGGCACTCACTGGAGTGCGAGACGGTGGTGCTGATGAGTGGGAAATACTAGACACTCCGCCTAATATATGAGGGAGGTTTAGCAAGCATCGGGAATGACAGGGATTCTGTGGGTCCCCTATGATGTCCAACTAGTTGAGTGAATGTGTGAAAATGGTGGTGGGAGTAATAAAGAAACAAGATCCTTTGTTGCAAATTTTGAAGTTTACACAATATATATATCCAAATCAAAATGTAATCAGAAGTGTATCATACATAAAGTGGTTTTTGAAAAAGAAGCATATATGTGGATAAGTGGGTTTTGTCTACGTGGGGAATCAAAGAAAACAAATTCTCTTGTCCTAAAAGACATAACGTTCTTCCTCTCAAATAGCACTGGACCTTCCAATAGTACTCAATAGTGGGGTCTGAAGTCACCAGAAGAGAGACTAGTGAAGGATGAAATAATCGGTTATAATGAGGGGTAAAGGGGGCATATCCCAAAAGAGCTGGCGATATTTCCCAATAGCCACACAAAATTTAATCAAGGTGCAATTGCATCCCACAATTTCCACCTGGGTAGATGTCCTAAAATTTGGTCACTAGGTACCTCGATCAAAGTGCGGCATTTAGATTTTCGGCCTAAGAAATGGGTCACGGGATGGATCCCATCCAAGAGGTGGGTGCCTCAAGGGGGGACACACAGAACAACTAGACCTTGGCCTTCAACCCTTCATGGGTATCTCCCTTCCTTATGGTGTTAGGAACACTTGAATTGGAGGATTTTCAGTTCCCTATTTGACAACTTCTATGGTTTTGACAATGTGAGAACCAGATGACGGGGAGTTATTTGGATGCCTATCCCCGAAATCCTACCTAGACTAAGAAAATTATTTTGGCACCTCCTGTGGAGGAAAACTTACTGAGTTTTTAGAAAAAATTTAGATGTAGTTTTTTTGAGAGGTTGGCGGTGTGAACCAACCTCGTTGAAATTAAATGGGGGTGGATAGTTTCGTCAAGAAAATGGTGGGGTGTTTCGGAATCCCTTTGGAGGAAACTTACTTTGACTCCACGTTTCAAGAAGAAGCTATGTGAGTGATAAGTGACTTTTGTGTGTGAATGAGTGAAAGTGTGTCAATTTTTAATAAATTAGGTGTCACCTTGTTGCATGTGGACTTCGCTTGGTCCTTACAAGTGTTGATTACTTAATTAACTAAGTGTCTTTGGTATAACCTTGCATAATTCAAAAGTCCCTAGGAGCTAGCATGTGAACATGTGGGTCCGTTACTATTCTTTTAAATCTCTATTGTGATGTAATCTAAGAAAAGCTTTGAAACTATCCTATATTGTGATCATGTGGGCATGTATGGGCCCGTTACAAAACCTTTAGACTTTTCTAGTGATTTAATCTAAGAAAGTAAATTTCAATACTATCCTATCTTTGTAGCATGTGGGCATGTATGGGCCCATTACAATATTAAGATGTGTTTTGAAAAAATAAACTAAGAGGAGTCCCAAGAAGAGTTGTTGTCCTCTCCTAAAGGTTTTAATCTTCTTAAGGGAGATGAAATTGTTCCACAATCTTTTTCTGATTCTCAAGGTCGCTTGGAGGCACGAGAGAAGAGCATACTAAGCGATTGTTATCCAACTTCTAGTCCCAATGCAAGTTAGATGTGATTACAAATGATTTCCAACTTATATTTTTAGTCAAAACAAGCCATCCATGTGGCGAAAAATGAAAGAAAAAAATGAAATAATGATTTTAACCTCCTAAGTGCCTATGTGTTTTGACTAATCCCTTTATATGAAGAGGGGACTAAGTGTGGTGTAGCTTAAAACATGCTTGAAATCACTTTTAAGAAGGCTAAGGGCCTTCCCCACATCTCAAAAACTTTACAATGTGAATTTTTTTCACAGGTGCGCGGGTCTCAGTGGAGACAGAGGCACACAGAGCACTTGTGCGCAGATCGAAAAGAGCTAATGAGCATAGGTGCGCAGAAAAAAACTGTGACTTAGGCGCATCTGCACACGATGCGCGTCTATGGGCCGAAAAAACCTGCGCATAGGTGACACACGGCCGTGAATGAAAATTCCAGATGGAATTCTCCCAATTTGACTTGGAATTGGATGATTGGCAAGTCGGCTTAGGCCAGTTAATACACCTGCAAGTTAAATAAACCAAAAGAAAAGATAGAAAAAACCCAGATGGGGTAGGAAATTGATTCCTTTCCCCAGTGGAGTCGCCAATTTGTTGCGCCTCTTTCATCACCTTAGTGAGCAAAATAGAGGTGCTTGCAAGCTTAGCTGGGTTTGCTAAGCAGGACAGCTGTAAAGCAAAGGGTTAGAGAAATAAATATAAAAGAACAACTAAGAAATAAAATAACAACTAAATTAATGAACATAGGGACTTAAGGACAAAAGAAACAATTAGACCCATGTCACCAATGATAAGGTTGATATTAGTGAAAGAATACACCGAGAAGAAAGAGGACTATGAGTCCCTTCTTCCTCCAAGGGAGGGCTCTTGGACCCCCACAAATAAGCTCTTCACAACTTTGCAAATGAAAATGAAAATGGTGAAATAATTCTTTGGTAATCCACTCAAGGGGTGAGATGGATTGCCCAATGTAATGATGCAAGTATACTCTTTGTAAGGATAGAAGATTCCTCAAGAGAATAATGACAACATAATTTTGCTATAAATTCCTTGAAAAATGAAGTGTATCCATGGCCTTTTTATAGCATTCCTTTGAGGTATTGTCCAACTAGTTTGTAGTGTGTAAAGAGGCTAATTAGATAATTTCTAGGTCTTTGACCAGCCACCGAGTCGAATCCAGTCCAGATTTGTGTGTCAAATCAACTTGGAAGCTGAACCAGAAGTGGGTGGGAGGCCGACCACTCTCATAAATGCGTTGTTTCTCAGGTGCACAGCTTTTTACGACAACAATCGCACATCGTGTGCATGTGCACGATTCATGTGTTTCTATTTTGCGCATGTGTGCGTGTGCCTTGTGTCTTCATAGCACCCTTTAATTTTTGCACTAGTTGTATAGTTTTTGACCCTTTGGAAATGCTTTTGTGATATTTTTGGTCCATGGGTGACCTCATAATTGTTTGACGATGTTGAATTCTTGTAACCATTTACGGACGAAATTTCAGTGATAACAGGCACCCTTTGAGCACATAGTGTGTCTTGAAGGGAACATCGTGATTTTAACTCTGGTAAGTTAATAAACCTAGTACCTTGAAAACTATTCCTCATTAAGACCTAGTCGACGTTAAAATGAATGATGGTATGAGTAAAGTTTAATAACAAATTTTTCCCTTAAGAACTATCGCCAATCCTAGTGAATTTAAAACCTAGTTCTAAGTAGAATATGTGAACAGAAAAAAAAAGGCTAAATCGACATGTAACAAGAAGGGGGTAAAGAAAATTCAAGCATTAATAATTAAAGTAAAATTTTAATGAAGGTTTAATTATTAAGAGGATAAATTGTTGTTTATGTATAAAATTGTTAATTCTGAACTTAGTTTATGTATAAAATTTGTATGTATATGAATATTAATGTTGATGAATATTGCATTGAATTTCTGGAACAGTAGTTGGTAA
The DNA here is from genome assembly GCA_009831015.1 of Picea engelmannii. NCBI lineage: Eukaryota > Viridiplantae > Streptophyta > Pinopsida > Pinales > Pinaceae > Picea > Picea engelmannii. The sequence goes on along the minus strand of ML781864.1, from coordinate 353,171 downwards.
GTTGTATTTCAGTTGAAATTTATTCCAGCTTGGATTTAGTTCTGTCGCAATGGTAATAAGAGTTTATAATTTCAATTGTAAAGCACTAATTGTTATCGTAAATTATTTTTGGGGTAATCTCTGAGTTCTTGATTTCTATTGAGATTTCATTTGGTTTCTTTTTTTCCTGCGCTTGCAAGGAAGGACTCACCCAGTATGGAGTCTCCTACGACACCTTCTCTTAGATTAAAACCTTGCACCTCTGCCCAGAAAGTTAACCTCTGTCCCTTCTATCCCTTTCTCGGTAAATTTACTCTAGATCTCTGGGTTGAGGATACCACAATCTCTGCCCCTCCACACTAACTCAGCGTATTTACTTTTCTTTCTCAGGCCCAGTTGTTTGTATCCTCGCTCAACTATTGTTTGCGTTTTTGCGCGTTTGTGCTAGTTGATCTCTGCGCATGGTGATATTTGACCTGCATTTTTATTTTACCTTTACTTCGTAGGTAATTCGCCCAGCAAGCGAATGGCACCTCAGATTCTATGTTGTTGGGCCCTTACATCAGACTTTGTTATATTTTTCTGTCTCGTTAAAATTTAGCTTCAGACCTCGAAAGTATTTCCGCGCTTTATTGGTCTTTTCTTCCGACTTCATTTTCATCTATGCGTAGAGCCACTGGATGGCCTGGCGTTTCGTTTTTATCTATTGCCCAGCAAGGTAAAACCAGAGTTGAGATTTCCTACGCCTGCTTGTGCGTGATACCCACCCATGACATCTAGGCACTTGTAATCCCTCCTTTCGTGATGCCCGATTAATCAAGGTGTCACGAATGTTTCTTTTTAAAGGTGTTTAGTTATCTTTTGAAAAATTTATGGCCCAATGGATCCATGCATCTCTCCATGAGAATATTCCAGCGTGAAGGAGTCTTATTGCGAACCTTGTTCTCGTTGTCTTGTTTTTTCTTAGGTTTTCACTGATCTATTCCTTCAGATACTTGGTTCTTACGGGGTGGTGGTTAGGTCCGACATTACTCCGTTTTAGGATACGAGTCATTCCTTATAGGTATGAGATGTATACGGTTTCTTTCGACTAGTGGAGAACCAAAATTGTTTCTCTTATAAACATAGTTCCCTTGCAAGCACAATATCTCTCAATATTTTCTCGCCCCTACTTTCCCCGGTTCACTACTGAGCTTTAGGGATGAGATATACGTTTTGACCAAATATTCATACGCTGAAGTGGGATTTCGTATCTCTAACGTTTTTCTTAAAACTGTATGCGTAAGACAAGGAACTTGAATTTCTTACGTTTCCACCGTGAGCTTAATCTTTTCTTCTTTTTATTATAATTTAACTGCTCTAATGCTTCGCCTGATAAATTGTGAAGGAAAGAGAAATGCAGAGAGAAAAGAATAGTATATTCAAATGTATGAAGAAGTACAGAACAAAACTGAAGAGATTCAGAAGTCCTTAACAATAGGAAATAGCTGAGCTTATATATGCTCAAAGCAAGACAGAAATAGAAAGTACAACTGTCCAGTACAGCTGGCAGTGTACGGTTATACTGTTGAGGGTACAATATATTTAACAC
>ML781864.1:296386-345288 GCA_009831015.1 Picea engelmannii | reverse complement strand
GAACTGAAGAGATTCAGAAGTCCTTAACAATAGGAAATAGCTGAGCTTATATATGCTCAAAGCAAGACAGAAATAGAAAGTACAACTGTCCAGTACAGCTGGCAGTGTACGGTTATACTGTTGAGGGTACAATATATTTAACATCGTCGTGACCTTAATCCTTTTCAAACTGTTACATTTCATTAGTGCTGAATGTTCATATTTCTGATGTGTTTTTCCTATATCAACCATTCAATAATAACATTACTGTAGTTGTTCCGTAGTTTTTTTTGGACCCCTCCTTTAGCTAAGCAAATAAACTGTTACGGATTGTCTGTCTCGAGGTGATAGGTCAGTTGTTTTGGTTGGGTTCAATTTAGTAGTTTTTGTAACGCTTTAACCTTCTCAAATCCTTCATTGCGAAAAGAAAAATACAACTACTCTTATGTATTGTTGGATCGACAACCCATAGCGTGGATGAGGCTGGCTCATGAGGTACGCTTTTAGCAATGGAAATTTATAGGCTTAAGCAGAAGCTTAGCTGACATCACAAATGTTGAAGACAACCAAACGTTGGGTGTATGGCACGCCTTGCCCAACGCACGGAGCAGATAGTTGCAGGTAAATCTTTTGTTGCTGGAGTCAGTCTAAATTTCGGATTGCCCAGCGAGATTCCTCTTACCATAACTTTTCTTTACTGTCCACGCATTTAACCCTTGCCCAACGCTCTGACAGGAGATTGCTAGCACCCAATATCGAAGCATGAGTCGGCGTCTTTTTTCCTTTTGTGAGTCCTCTAATAGTTGCTTAGCGTTAATTCCACGCCCTCCTGAATCCGTTAGTGGTGTGCTTATTAAATTGGGAAGCTAGGAAATCCCAGCTTTACTCGACACCGTTTTCCCCTCTACCCTTAAATAATAATTTATGATTATGAAGTTAACCAAAGCTGCACACGATATTAAGATCATCCTGTTGAATTTTATTGCATATCATATTTATATTACAGATTAAAAATTTGTTCAGATTCAAATAATCATATCATTTTACCTTACCCCAGACAGTGAATGCATGGTAAATTAAGTTCTCCAGTTTAAAGTTTTAAAAAGGTTTAAAAATAGGATGTATAGAAAAATACTAAATAAATTAAAGTATAAAGTCATAACAATTTAAGATGGATGTTTCACTAATTCTGTTGAAAACTTTTAATTGATTTTTAATTTTCACATGTTATGAATCTCCAATGATGAAGTTAGAAACGTCACATGACTAAGTGATGTGCTATAAAATATTATATTTTAAGTGTGATATTTCAACATATTATTACACTTCGTTTTTAATAAAAACAAGGATGGAATTGAAATGAGATTACATGGAAAAGTTTTATAAAATAAATTTAATGATCTAGGATGGACATTGATTGTGTTGTAGTAGGTCTTTAAATTAATTTGAGAGTAACATATTAAGATTGTTTTGTAAAGTTAAAAATATCACATGACAAAGTAGTACCTGCTAAAAACTAGGCATTATAGATATGAGAATTTGACTAACACTATTGTAACAATGAGATTGGTCTTTTTAAAAAGGGGTTTGGATAGAAAGTAGTCCAAATTTAATAAAATAAGTCTTGAAAGGAGTTCATTCAAATTACTATATAATTTATGATGTTTTGAATTGATGCTCAATGTCATAACCTAATTAAGTTGGTGGAAACATGTGTTGAGATGCTTTTTATATCATTAGTTTATAAGGAAAAGTTTGAAAGACATTCTCGGGATAAGTAGTAAATAAGTTAAGGTGTGAAGTGGGTCCTTACAACTCATGGTGTTTATATGACAAGTTGATTGGAAAAGTCCTACCTAAGGTTATTGACAATTTAAGATGTGTGTTGATTGTTTTGTAGTAAAACTCTCAAATGATTTCAAGTTGATTGGAAAATTCCTACATAAGAGTATCAACAATTTAAGACGCATATTTGATTGTTTTTTGTATCGAGTCTTTGAAGTGATTTTGAGGTTGACATGTTGTGTCTCTATAGTGATATGTTGTTTTCTTTCGTGGATTGCTTCAAAGATTCATGATGTTGCTATTATGCTTACTTGGAAATAATGGAGTAAGAGTCAGTTGCAAGATATAGTTACGTAGAAGAACTCTATTAGTCAAGAGTCAATAGCATATTTGAACTCTACTTCACTTAATGTAGAGTCTAGTTGTCTGTGGTTTGTTTTAACCGACTAAGTAGAGTCGTTTCCTATATAATGATGTAGTTAGTCTTCATTGAATAAATAGATTGTGAGTGTAGCATCACCTGTGTGTTGTTTTGCCTAATTCTAAGTTGGTATCAGAGCGAATTAGACATCTGAGAGGCCCAGCTCTCTGAGGTGAGATTAGATCTAGAATTAATTAAGTAGGGGCACTGAGCGCTCCCCATTGAGCGTTAGAGGAGCACCGCTCCCTCTCACACTTACGAGATTAGTAAAAATTGTATCATCCACTCTCCCTTTGAACGCATCAAAGAGCGCTAGAGTACCAACGCTCGCGCTCCCCCTCTCGCCCAGTGATGCTAGCGCCCCCCTGCCATATTGTGGAAATTCTAGCGCTCCCCTACCATATTGTGGAAGCGCTAGCGCTAGCGCTCCCCTTATTTCCTTTGAGGAGTGTTGACCATTTTTTGGTGATTTGGTGAAGTTTCTTTGTGAAAAATGCGAGTTTTTGGTAAAGCGTGAGGATAGGTGGAGGTTGTCAGCCTCAACAATTCGTCTCTTTATGATGTATTCAAGCGATGAAGTAACCTCTTCTGTGATCACTGGTGCAGGCCTCATATTATGATCAAAGAATTCTTCATACATGGAATATTTTGCACTTTTTTCTTGAAGTGATCACCCTTCCCAAAATGATCGTGAGTTTAGTTGGAGAACAAAGATTGAGGTTTGTTAAGGTTTGCGTGAGTAGGTTGTTTATTTCCTTTGTGGGAAACGTGAGATCTTTATACATATGAATGTGAGTTTTTTTTATACATATGAGTGTGAGCCTTTTTTATACTTGAGTTTTTTATTAAAGGTGGATATATGTGTGTGAAAGGTGGATGTATGTATTAAAANNNNTAAGAAAAGGTTTATTTTGCGGATGAGTATGTGGTATGCATGTTGGTGCAGGAGCATCTCAAGAGAGCCAACGCGGAGACAAAAGACAGTTGGAAAAGCACCCAGCACAAATTTTGAAAACGTTTTGGAGTATTAATGAAGTTGCCAAGTGGAGGCACACTTGTATAATGTAAACGGACCTTGAGCGATCTACTCTCGTCCTTAGTAGGTAGAAGGCATTTATAATAGTTAATGAAAGTAGATAGAATTGAATGTTAGATTAGACAGTTTTAGAGCGCAAGAGGGAAACAGGATATGGACACCCTCATTGCATATTGTAACATACGCATGAATATGCATGAAGATTATGCCAATTGAGAGCATAGAGAAGAAGCAGAGAGTTGTAGTGAGAATCCCATGTACAAAGGTTCTGAATTAATACATAAAGGTTTTGATTCAAACTCATGGTGCTCAAATATTCTCTGTGTATGCATCTTTGAATGTTATGCTCATGAATGTTTTACTCTTTCTATCATGCAATTGCTTTTATGCTATGTATGAATGATTTCTTCTTGAATGTCTGAAATCTGAGAGACAAAGAGAGTAAGAAAAATGAGTTTCAATTGTTTCTCTATCTGAGCAAGAGTCCCTGCAAGGAGTGGAGTTGAATTGTCCACAAGGAGTGCGTTGACAAAGGGTTCAGAGGTGTGTCTTTGAAAGCTCAGACTAGATAGCTTTTGTTCTCATTTCCTCAGAAGTGCAGTTGGGCACAGGAGCTGTGCAAGAAGTGTGCAAGCCGAGTAAAGTCTCAAGGTTGCAGACCTGAGCGAAGTATTGAGAGACTGCTGCTGCAGGTGTGTGCAGAGTCGAAAATACTTCAGCACTTGGAGGTGTTTGAAAGTCTGCCGCAAGGAGTGCGAGCTGAAGTTTTCTGAAAGACTCGAAGTCGTGGGAAAGTTCAGAAGGATTTGAACCTTTGAAGGGGTCGAAGGAAGGATAAGGCCTTCGAAACTGTTGAAGGGAAGCACAGGGAAGTTTTTGCCTGGAAGTATTGAGAAGATGTCGTAAGTTCGTGCCACGGGTGGAAACGTTTCGTGGAGGAATACTTAGCTCATTTCGCAGGAATAGTCAAGGAGACATTGAATGGTTGGAATTCTTTGTGGAGAATACATGAAGTCTCGTGAGTCGTCAGATCTCGCAGAATAGTAGGGGAGTTACAGGGATTATTTTAAAGGTGCAAGCTCAGGTGGGACAGATCCATCGATCCAATTCATCCAGGGGTCATTGGATCACTCGTGAAGTCGCCTATTGGGATTTTGTGAGTGGAAGGGTCAAAAACTTGGTATCAAAGTTCACGAAATCGTGAAGTGTGAAGACGTGAAGGATCGATAGGATTGTGTGGGACCACAAAAGTCAGAAAGGTGGACAGGTGGCACTCTGTCGACGTAGAAGTCAATTGAGTTGAAGTCCCGAAATGGTGATAAGTCTAGTTGTGGGGCCAACGCCGAGAAACGTGTTGGAGTCTGATATCTCAGGATCTCGAAGAATAGAATATCAGGATTTCGGGGTTCATGGGCAGAGTTGTATGTCATCGTAACTCGCGAACTCACGAAAGCCGACAAGTCGGAGTGATATCGGAGTTTCAGAGTTACGGGATTCGGGGGTCTAAGCGACAAGACACTCAACTGCAGGATTCGCAAAATTGCGAATTTCGATCTCCCGAAGTGCAAAGGGAGAATCCCACGAGGATTTTTTGTGGGTGTGGATTTTTCGAAAGGAAAATAGAAGAGCCGTTTTAGAGTTCTTCGGGCCAGTGTAAGGGGAAATATCCTATGTATGTGACCTTCCAACCCACGGGTTGAGGAGGGGTTGTGTCACATGTAGTGGTGTTAAAGTTTCATTTTAAAGTTTTATTATACTTATTTTAAGAAAAATGAGAGCCAAGGTAGAGATGGATCGATGGTATCCGAAGGCACAACAATGGAAAGTTGCATATTCTTGGTGATTCACTTGTAGAGAATATCTTGGAGCGATGGTGAATCCTCTGGCGAAGACCTACCTCAATGAATCCAACAAGTTAGATGACTTGAATTTCATTAATTGGGAATTCAAGATCTAGTCATTGATGGAGGGCTATGGTGTTTGGAACATTGCGAAGGGAACTGAAGTGAAACCTGATGCGGTTGTAGGTGCGACAAAAACACAGATCCAAGATTGGGAGAAGTGAAAAAACAAGTCAAAGGTATTGTTGCACATGTCTGTTAAAGATAACATAATTCCACATATTATTGAAGCTACAACTTCTACTGAAACATGGACAACGCTTAAAGCATTGTATGAAACTAGCAACACAAATTGCATTTTGTTCCTGAAAACTAAATTGCTAGTCATTAAGATGGATGGAAATGAATATGCTAGTTCATTTTTGGGTCATATTAAAGAGTTGAAAGACAAGCTAGTAAATATAGGGGAAACTGTTTCCAAGATTGATCTGGTCACTATTACCTTAAATGGTATGCTAGAATATTATCATATGTTCATAACAGATCTTGCTACAAGGGAGAAACCTCCTACGTTTAAAGAACTGATAGGTATTTTGCTACAAGAGGAAGAGAGGTGGGGGAATATGAAGCCTCGGAATACAGAATTGGAACTGTGGTAAAATAAGAGATCTGTGAGAGGGATATCAGGAGAAAGAGGCAGAGGAGGCAGTTCATGGTAGAGAGGTAGTTCATCGCAGAGAAGACAATCTCCAGGGTCGAATCAAGGTATGCAATCTAACAGGACTGAGTCAAAGAGTTGTTTTTATTGTGGTCGACCTAGACATATTGTTAAATACTATCATAAGAATAAGAGTGATGAGGCTACTAATAAACCTATAACACATTCAATTCATTATGTAGAAAAATATTCAAATCATGATCTCAGGTTGTTTATTGCTAGTGATGATATTGATGAACCCCCAAATTTTGATTCACGGGATATTAGGTTGTTTGTGTCTATCATTGCTTTATCTACTGAAACATATGATATTGATGCCTGGTTTGTGGATTCCAGAGCATCAGTACATATGAATTGTAATAAGCACTGGTATGCTAATTTTAAAGAAACACATAATGGTGCCAACATATATCTTGGAGATGACCGCACTCATCAGATCAATGGATATAGAGAAATTCCTGTGACATTGTCTAATGGTACTATTCGTTACATTCAGAATGTTTTGTATGTACGAGGGATAAAGAAAAAATTGATCTCTGTGTCCACCATTATAGATCAGAACTTGAAGGTTGAGTTCTTCAAGAATTATAACATAGTGAAGGATCTTTTGGACCAATTCAAAAATATTGCAATGAGAGTCAGAGCAGGAGGCCTATACAAACATGATGTTACCAACAAAGAAAATCATGCACTGACTTCTACAACTATGCCAACTAATATTCTTTGTCATCAAAGGTATGGCCACATCAATCATCCTGATTAATTGTTATTACACAAAAAGAATATGGTTAAAGGACTTCCCATGTTAAAGAATGAGAATGTTGCTTGTGATGGATGTGCATTAGGAAAGATGAAAATAGATGAATTCCCCTATAATCCTGATAGGAAAAAGGAGACATGTGTTAGATCTTGTGCATACTGATGTTTATGGGCCTATGTAGAATAGGTATTTAGGAGGTGCATTTTACATTCTGTTATTTATTTATGATTGCACGAGATACACATGGGTTTACTTTCTTAGAAGAAAAAGTGATGTTTTCGAGTACTTTAAGGAATTCAGAACCATAGTGGAAAAACATATAGGAAAATCCCTCAAAATCCTTCGTTCATATCAAGGGGGAGAGTATAATTCAGGGGACTCCAACAAATATTACAAAGATCATGGAATAGTACAACAGTTTACAGTACCTCACACTCCACAACAGAACATAGTCACTGAAAGGAAAAACAGAACTTTAGTAGAGTGTGCACACAGTATGATGAAAGGTAAGAATATCTCAAATGCATTTTGGGCTAAAGCCATAAACACTGCATATTATTTAAAGAATACAATTCCAACAGGGTGTCTTGATAATGTTACTCCTTTAGAAGCATTGTATGGTTCCAAACCTTCAGTTCATAATTTAAAAGTATTTGGGTGTAACGATTTTTCTCATATTCCAAAGGAGAATAGGAAGAAATTGGATGCTAAAGCCATTAAATGTATTTTCATTGGGTATTGTTCTAAATTCAAAGCATACAAAATGTTTGATCCTTCTACTCACAAAGTATTTGCGAGTAGAGATGTACTTTTCCATGAGCAGGAAGCAGGAAATCATGACGACAACAGTCATGAGGAATGGCATAGACCTCTTGATGAAGGAGTTAAAGAAGAGTAGCAACAACAACAACCACCACAGCAGTAGCTACAACCACAATGAAAACAACAAAAACAACAATAAGGACTCAGTGAGATGGGCACTTCAAGCAAACACAGTTCACGTATAGGCGAAGACAAATCTTCACAAAGTGGGGAGGAAGATAATCGGTTGAGAATATCCTCAGAACAGGTTCATCTCCCTCATAGGTATAGAGACTATGCCCTAATGAGTATCATTTCAAATGTCATAGAAACCGTGACTTTTGATGAAGTGAATGAACATGATGAATGGGGAAATGAAATGGAGGAGGAATATGAATCTATAATGAAAAACAATACTTGGGAATTAACTGAATTCCCTAAACATAAAAAGCCCATTGGATGCAAATGGATATACAAACCCAAGTTTAAATCAGATTGTAGTATAGATAAATATAAGGATACACTGGTGGAAAATGGGTATTCACAAACATAAGGTATCGATTATGCTGAAACATTTGCACCAGTAGCTAAATTGAATACTATCAAATTGTTAATTGCTTTAGCTACAAAGTATCATTGGAAGATACACCAATTAGATGTTAAATCTACATTTTTGAATGGTGAGTTAAAGGAGGAGCTTTACCTTACTCAAACTAAAGGGTTTGTAGAACAAGGGAAAGAATACTTAGTATGTAAGTTAAAAAAAAAATTGTATGGACTAAAACAGGCACCTAGGTCATGGTATGAGAAGATAGACTCTTTCTTTCTTCAACAGGGTTTTATGAGGAGAAAGATTGATCCAAATCTGTATACCAAATTTGATGAACAGGGGTATATAGTATTGATTTCCTTATATGTTGATGATTTGATAATTATAGGAAATAGAGAGAAATTAATTGATGAAATCAAGGAGAAATTGTCACAATTGTTTTATGAAAGATCTTGGTGAGTTACATTACTGCCTAGGTCTTGAAGTTTGGAGAAATGCAGGCCAAACTTTTTTTTGTCAGAGTAAGTATGTCAGAGAAGTACTTAAGAGATTTAAAATGTATCGGTGTAAGTCTTCTACTGTTCCCATGCAATAGAATGTGAAACTTTCTTGTGATGATGGTTCTAAGGAGGTGAATGGCACTATGTATAGACATATAGTGGGTAGTTTGAATTATCTCACCACAAACAAACCTGATATTGCATATTTTGTGAGTGTGTTAAGTCAGTTTATGGTGAAAACCTCTAGAAATCCACTGGAATGCATCAAAGGCAGTACTCGGGTATTTAAAAGGAACACTTGATTATGGTATTAAATATACTAATGCATCTAATGTTGAGTTGACAGTTTACTTAGATTTTGATTGGGCTGGCAATCCAGATGATCAAAGATCGACCACTAGATATGTGTTTGGCATTGGATCTGAGGTTGTTTCATGGAGCAGTAAAAAGCATCCTATTGTATCTTTGTCTTCTACTGAAGAAAAATATAAATCCTTACGTTCAAGAATTTTGTGAAGTTGTTTGGTTGAGAAGACTTCTTCAAGATGTTGGAAAAGAACAAAAAAAACCTACAATGATCAAATGTGATAATCAAAGTTCAATCAAGCTTGCGAAGAATCCAATTTTTCATGCAAGGACAAAGCATGTTGATGCTCAGTTTCATTTTGTTAGAGAAAAGTTGCAGTCAATTGAAATAGCTCTTATGTATCGTAATATTGGTGAAAATGTTGTTGATATTTTCACTAAGCCTCTTGGAAAGATTAATCTTGAGTTGTTTAGGGAAATGTTAGGTGTAGAAGTCAACTCATTCTCCATTAAGGGGGAGACTTGGAAATAATGGAGTAAGAGTCAATTGCAAGAGATAGTTACGTAGAAGAACTCTATTAGTCAAGAATCAGTAGTGTAGTTGAACTCTACTTCACTTAATGTAGAGTCTAGTTGTCAGTGGTTTACTGTAAATGACTAAGTAGATTCGTTTCCTATATAACAATGTAATCAATCTTCATTGAACAAATAGATTGTGAGCATAGCCTCACCTGTGTGTTGTTTCACCTAATTCTAAGTTGCTTTGCTTTCATGTTTATGGTAGTGTGAAATACCTTCTTGATATCATGGAGTCATGTTGCTAAGACTTTAATGTTAATTTTATTGTCCTAGCGATTGTAAAAAATAACAAATAAAAATTGTTACTTGATATGCGTTGTTGGTTGTCCTAACGACAGGGTTCATTACATATGGTATCAGAGATGGTTTGACTCGCAACTTGGGATCACTGTAGCTTCCATTGATTAGATACTTGATTATTAAATGTTGCTAATTAAATTGATTTGTATTCATCCAGGTAATCATGGTTAGAGGACATTGCGGGGGAAGAGGACGGGGTGCTAGGGGAGGATGCGCGATGCCCCCAGTAGCATCCACGCCCGAGGGGTCTAACTCCTAGGGAGACGAACAGGTTGTCGAGTAGGAACATATAGCTGTGGGTGATGTGGTTGAGCTGATGAGGTCCTTTCAGAGGATGTCAGAGGCACTGATGAAACATTTCGATAAAGATGAGGCCAGGTCATCGACACCTCCTAAGGGTCCACCATGCACCCCAATCGGTACTGGTGGCATTCACTGTGAACTCGATAAGGTCAAATTTCTCGAGTTATTTGGTGCCCCAGATGGTGTAGCCGTTGAGGCATAGTTGGATAATATGGCGATGTGCTTTCCACATCGCTACTATACCTCCAACATGAAGGTTCGCATGGCGGTCTTCCAACTGAAGGGGATCTCTCTTCTATGGTGGAAGACGCTCCTACCACAATTGAACATGGTCATTGAAGATGTGTCATGGGAACTATTTGAGGAACGATTTCGATAGTGGTGTTTGTCTGAGGAATTCATTGAGAAAAATCTCAACGAGTTGAGCGCCTTGCGACAGGGCAGTCGTACGGTGCTCGAGTACGAGGCCAATTTTATGGAGTTGTTTCATTATGATCCGCACCTAAATACCGAGAAGCTTAAGGTCAAAAAGTTCATGTTCAGCCTTAATATAAACATTTGTGAAAAACTGAGCATTTTAATGCCTCAAAACTTGCACGATGTTTTTCATAAGGCCCTCATAGTAGAGGAGGAGCTCATCAACGGGGGTCAGAGCAAGATTATGGCGAGACCAGCAAGGCAGACAACTTCTGGTGCGCAGTAGAACCAGACACCATCTAGGAATTCACTAGGATATCGAGGCACTCTGAGAGGGTCCACATACACTACACTACGATGACTGACGCATCAACAGTGGACTCCCTATAGAGGAAAAAAACACCGACAACAATGGTGACTACATCAACAATAGTTTAGGCTTGTTCAGAAAAACATACTAGGGTTCTAGGTCGTTGAGCTATCAACTTCTACTTCAGGTACTAGGAGTATTGTACTGAATATCGGGGGCTTGACATGTGGAGAGCCACATTACCATCATGACTTCCCAGTTGAGAGGGCCAAATCATATTAAACCTATGCGATATTGTTTCGACATATTTTCTATGATTTATCAGGAGTTTCCTCTTTTTTCGATCTCTTTTAATTTCCATGCCAAAAATGAAATTTGAAGCACCAAGATCCTTCATTTCAAGTTTAGAGGAATACTGAGTTTTTACATCCTGGATAATCTCCTTGTTGTTTCCTATCAACAACATGTCATCCACATACAAGACCAAATAAATCAAATGATCACCAATTAATTTAGAATACACACAATGATCCTCTTTGCTTCGTGTGAAGCCAAGTCCCATCATATAAGTATCAAATTTTGTATACCACATCCTTGGTGATTGTTTTAAACCATATAGGGACTTTTTCAGCTTGCATACCAGCTCCTTCTTTCCTTTCACAACATAAACTTCTGGTTGCTTCATAAATATTTCTTGTTCCAGATCCCCATGTAGGAATTCTATCTTCACATCCATCTGTTCTACTTCAAAATCAAATGCAGCAACAACATATAACATAAATCTTATAGAGGTTAACTTGGCAACATGAGAAACAATCTCACCAAAATAATTCCCTCAACCTAGGAATAACCCTTTGCTACTAATCGAGCTTTGTATTTCTCCACTTTTCCTTCTGCATTCAGCTTCTTTTTAAATACCCATTTGCTGCCAATGGGCTTTCTTCCAATTGGAAACTCCACTAGATCCCAAGACTCATTCTTATCCAAAGATGCCATTTTTCACTAGAACACAACAAACTGATACATTTATCTTCATCTGAAATTTTAATCTCAACAGATACTAACTGACTTACCACAATATTGAAGGCGTTCAAATTCTCTGCCACTGAGTCTCCATATCTCATCCTCAAGTTATATATCCTTTTTCTCAGGAATAGTTTATTTACCAGGGACCTGGACTGATACAACTTCCCCAACTTTTTCCATAAATCCTTGGTTGTAGCTTCCTCTGACACATTCAGTAATACTGAATCAGAGAGACATAATGGGATAGTGCTCTTTGCCTTCTGATCCATCTTTTACCAGTCATCTGCAGAAGTTCTTGTAGGTGCAGTACCTAGATCTACCGTGATCCACTGATCTCTGTCCACCAAAAGATCTTCCATCTTGAGCTTCCACAGCTCAAATATTTTCCCATTAAACTTCTCGATCTCCATATTCGAATTGCTTTCCATTTCTTTTCACCTAAAAAACAATACCATAGATCTCCCACTGCAACAAGGCTTATCATAGTCCCGAGCCAAACCCTTGACCACAAAGGCATCCCCCTAAAGCCAATAAAGCTTTGATACCAAATGTAAATTCTAACCTTGTACAATGTCTACTGTAAATAGATATTCATAAAATAACAGAAAAGATACAATGGAAAATACAAAAAACACACAGATATTTTTCCCCTGGAAACCCAAACTGGGAAAATCGACATATATTATATTCATTCATTGTGTTACATTGTTAACAATACAATATACTTATAGGAGCCAGTGCCATCCAAAACCCTAACCCAATGACTTGGATTAGTCCAAAACCCTAATTCCTTAATCGGAAATAGAAAACCATCGGCAAAAACCATGTGCCAAAAAAACTGTCTAAATACATGACATGTTTCCCGAGGTAGGTGTCACGTTTCCTGAGGCAGAAAAAAATTTCATTGCAAAGAATATAACACATACCCAACATTCTCCCACTTGTTGTTTTCTTTGCATACAAGGGGTTATAGGGTTACATAGTCAAAAAACCAGGACAACAATTCCCATGGATCCTCTACACCAAGAGAACTTCTCAGTGCTCACACATTTTGTTAATGAGTCAACAACATTCTTCAAAGTGTCCACCTTCATCAGTGATACTTTCTTTTATTCAATCATGTCTCTCACAAAGTGATATTGAACATAAATTTTCTTTGTATTTGAATGATAAGCAGGGTTCTTCGCCAGAAAAATTGCACTTTGACTGTCACACTCTATCCTTACAGCTTGTTGTACCAACCCAATACCTGGACACAATATTTGTAACCATACTGCTTCCTTACTTGCATGAGTGGTTGACATGTATTCATATTTTGTAGTTGAAAGTACCACTACATCCTGTCTTTTGCTCATCCAACTTATTGCTCCTCCAAACAAGTTAAACACATACCTGCTTGTATATCTTCTACGATCAAAATCTCGAGCCTAGTCTGCATCCACAAAGCCATGTATATCGACCACTCTGTCCAATCCCGATCATCCTTCATAGCACAATCCATAGCTAGAAATGCCACACAAATACTTGAAAACCCTTTCTATTGCTGTCCAATGCTCCTTCCCTAGTTTTGACATATACCTGCTCAAAACTCCCACTGCATGTGCAATGTCCGGTCTAGTATAGACCATTGCATACATCAAACTACCAACTGCACTCGCATATGGAGCATGATACATGTCCTGCTCTTCTTCATTTGTCTTGTGACACTTATCCGTAGATAAATTTATTGATCCGGATTATTTTCGGTACGAAATGAGAGTGGAGGTATAACACATAAATATTTAGAGATATTGCAAGAGAGAAAACAATATAATAGATATATAGTGGAAATAGCAAGAGTCATAGATATACAGTAATACATGATTTCTATTAATGAAATAAATGTTCAGAGACTGTAAAATACAGAGTGAAAGACTCGCTAGAATGGTGGCAACTTATCTCTGAGAAGAGATGTGATGGCTACTTGCATCTGTGAGAAGATGATTATTACAATGAGGCTCTATGGGAATTTTTAACAAAATTAAAATCCAAAACCCTAACCTCGGAAGATGAAAAGCCAAAAGGTTTGTGGGCCCCGATGGGGGTACTTGATACATCACCTTCCCAGGCACGTAACTTTTGCATACGATCTCCGTTTGGGGCGCTCAATAGCTCGTTGGAAAGATCTATCCGAGAACTACAACTTTTGGGTGAGAAAAATCGATCTATGATCCATGTTGCTCCCCGGTTTCTAAAAAAACATCGTTTAGGGCCTCAAAGTGGCCTTGGAAGTTAAAAACTGCTAAAAATAGTAAATTGCCAAAATTGCCAAAAGCATGTTTTGGGCCAGTTGGAGAAGGTGGATGGCCACCGATATACACCTAGATCAATCCTCCCTCCTTAGGAAGCAATGGTATCCATTGCTATGAGTTCCCGGGCGAGAGGGGAAAGTGATTGTTGAATCTGAATCTTGGTGATCTGCTTGCCTTAATGGAGAAGTGGTGTTGCTTAGCTTGTTGAAGGCTATCATGAACCTTTGGCTGGAAGGTTTGGACCTTTTTAACCAGTCTGGCTATTTTAGATGACTGCGTGTAGAAGAAATATTTTTTCTTTGTTGCAACCTTGTCGACTTGCTTTTGTTGTATAGAAGGTGCTTGGGCCGAAGTTGTGGTGGTTGCAGTATCCTTTTGTTCCCCTTTTGAATAGATTGTGGAGAAGATGAATCTTGTAGTATGAGATACTACCTTGCGGCACTGTTTAGGTGGGGCAGTAGTTGGAACTACCTCTAGTATCATGTAGAGATGACCCCCAAGAGTAATAATGACACTACGGGGTCGAGACTCATATATGGTTGGCCCAAGAGAACATCACAAACATCTAGTGGGGCAACATCACATAATACCTCATCCTTGAAGGGATGGATTCCATATGACACTCGACACTGCTGGCTGACATGAAGATCTCATCCTTGGTGAAGCCACCCGATGTTGTATGGCTACGGGTGTGGTGTTGTTGACAATCCCAACTGTTTGATGACCTCTGCAGAGATGAGGTTCTTCTGGCTTCAGCTATCAACAATAAAATGAAACGGGGTCCCCTTCACCCACATCTTTGAATGAAAAAGGCACTCCCCCTCTTTCGGATCTGTTGGTTCTTCTGGTTGAATTGTTGCGGTTGTGACAATAGCAGTGGGGTCTACGTCGATGATCTGTCTTTTCCCATTATTTTCATAATCAAATTATGAATCAAGGTTCGTCTCCTTGTCTTTGATCTCAGCCACCAATGACTATTTTGAGTGACAGTCATCGGTGTTATGCTAGGGGCTTTTGTGGAAATCGCATCATTTTCTGGTGTCCTTCTTTGTCTTCTTGTGTCCCTTGTTTTCCTGTGGCTTGGACTGGTTTTTGGGAGACTGTTTGTTAGGGTTGTCTTTTTCATGCTTTGGTTTTTGCGTATTTGCAGACCCAAACTCCCATTTTTTATGGTGCTTAAATTTCTACTCGATTTTAACAACAAATCGATAGGCAGCACCGAGTGATGAGATGTCCAGAAAATCCATTTCAGTTTGGATGTATCTATGTAGAGCCCCACGATATTTTAGAAACAAATGTCGTTCAGAGTCTTTGATACCCAGCTTGGTGCGCAAGGTATGGAAGGTATTGGTGAACTCCGGAACTTCTTTTCCCCTCTCTTGCCGCAATGTGGTCCATCTCATGTACTGGTCCTCATAGTTTCCAACAAGGTAATATTGTTCCTTTGCCGCATCCACAAAAAAATCCCAAGTGGGCTCGGCCCCATATATTCCAGACTCCTCTATGGAACTCTGCTCCCAGTAAATTTCCCACCAATGTTTGACATGGGGGAGAGCCTTAAGGAGTGTGAAGGTGATCTTTTCCTTGTCGAAAAAATTATGAACAGAGAAATACCCTTCTAGCAGATTTAACCATTTATCTAGGGCATCTGCATCTATTTGGCCTTCAAATATGGGAATATCAAAATTAACCTGTACCTTGAAAGGTGAGGTGCCTCCAAAGTGGCCACTTGACGAATATGTGCCTGATGCTATCGACAAGCGTTCAAGGATGTGGGAAAAATTCTCCATCATTTCGTCCCTCTGTCGCGTGAGAGCTTGCTCAAGCAACAGACTAATAAGATCGTCTGCTCCATCATTTTTCTTTTCTTCCTCCATTGAGGGTTTCTTGGGTGTGCGAGAGAGATTGTCATCAAGATAGACAATCTCGAGACCCAAATTGCTATACTCGGACCTCGTCGGGGACATGCACTAAAAAATGATGAAGAGCAGCCTGCTCTGATACCACTGATCCGGATTATTTTCGGTACGAAATGAGAGCGGAGGTATAACACAGAAATATTTAGAGATATTGAAAGAGAGACAAAAATATAACAGAGATATAGCATAAATAACAAGAGTCACAAATATACAATAATACACGATTTCTATTAATGAAATAAATGTACAGAGACTGTAAAATACAGAGTGAAAGACTCGCTAGAATGGTGGCAACTTATCTCTGAGAAGAGATGTGACGGCTACTCACATCTGTGAGAATATTATTATTACAATGAGGCTCTAAGGTCCTTTTTAACAAAAGTAAAATCCAAAACCCTAACCCCGGAATATGAAAAGCCAAAAGGTTTGTGGGCCTCGATGGGGGTAGTTGATACGTCAACTTCCCAGGGGCATAAATTTTGCATACGATCTCTGTTTGGGGAGATCAATAGCTCGTTGGAAAGATATATCTGAGAACTACAACTTTTGGGTGATAAACATTGATCTACTATCTAGGTTTCTCCCCGTTTTCTCAAAAAACATCGTTTAGGACCTCAAAATGGCCCCGGAAGTTAAAAACTGCTAAAAATAGTAAATTACCAAAATTACCAGAAACATGTTTTGGGCCAGTTGGAGAAGGTGGGTGGCCACCGATATCCACCTGGATCATTTACACCAACAGGAATAGGAACCTTGACCGATTTACATTCCTGCATATTAAACCTCTGCAATATTGTCTCGACATATTTTCTCTGATTTAACCAGAGTTTCCTCTTTTTTCGAACTCTTTTAATTTTCATGCCCAAAATGAAATTTGAAGCACCCAAATACTTCATGTCGAATTTAGAGGACAAATGAGTTTTCACATCCTGGATAATCTCCTTGTTGTTTCCTATCAACAACATGTCATCCACATACAAGACCAATTAAATCAAATGATCACCAATTAATTTAGAATACACACAGTGATCCTCTTTGTTTCTTGTGAAGACAAGTCCCAGCATATAAGTATCAATTTTTTGATACCACATCCTTGGTGATTGTTTTAAACCATGCACGGACTTTTTCATCTTTCATACCAGCTCCCTCTTTCCTTTCACAGCATAACCTTTTGGTTGCTTCATAAATATTTCTTCTTCCAGACCCCCATGTAGGAATGTTGTCTTCACATCCATATGTTCTACTTCAAAATCAAATGCAACAAAAACAGATAACATAAATATTATAGAGATTAACTTGGCAACATGAGAAAAAATCTCACCAAAATCAATTCCCTCAACCTGGGAATAACCCTTTGCTACTAACCAAGCTTTGTATTTCTCCACTTTTCCTTCTGGATTCAGCTTCTTTTTAAATACCCATTTGATGCCAATGGGCTTTCTTCCAGTTGGAAAATCCACTAGATCCCAAGCCTCATTCTTATCCAAAGATGCCATTTCTTCTTCCATGGACCTTTTCCAAAGATTTCCATCCTCTGAATCCACTGCCTCCCTGACAGTTCTAGGATCATCATCAGTAATAAAGAAAGCAAAATTTGAAAGAAAATTAAATGGACTATACATTTTTGGTAGCCTTCTTTCTCGATCCGATCTCCTCAATACTGGAGTGTGAGGATCTTCTTCTTCTGATTCATGTTCTTCTGTAGAGTCTACTTCATCATCCTTTAAATCAAACTCTATCTTCTCTGGTTCTTCCTTACTTGGAAGGACTTCCTGTTTAACAACATCCTTCATTTCTCTAAATACCACATATGGGCTATACACTACCTTCTTGGTTTCTAGGTTCCAAAGATTATAACCTTTGAGACCATCTTTATATCCAATAAAGATACATTTTTCATCCTTCTTATCTAGCTTACTCTTGTTTTCCTTTGGAACATGAACATATACATCACAGCCAAATACCTTAAGACGTGTGAGAGAAGGTTCCTTACCAGTCCATACCTCTTATGGAGTCTTTTCACCCAACATTGATGAGGGTGATTTGTTGACCAGATAACATGCAATACCCACTATCTCTGCCCAAAATTCTTTCCCTAACCTGACAACACTGAGCATGCACCTTGCTTTTTCCATCAGCGTCCTGTTCATCCTTTCTACAACTCCATTCTACTGAGGTGTATATGGAGTAGTCTTCTACCTTGCTATACCACACTTCTTACAGAATTCTTCAAATTCATTCCTGCAGAACTCTCCACCATTATCTATTCTCAACACCTTAATTATTTTCTCTGTTTGATTCTCAACAAGAGCCTTAAACTCTTTAAACCTGTCAAATTCATCAGATTTCTTCCTGAGGAAATATATCCAAGTTTTCCTCGAGATGTCATCTATAAATGAGACATAGTACATAGATTTTCCTAATGATGGGACCAACACAGGTCCAAAAAAATCACTGTGAACTAGTTGTAAAATTCCTTCTGCCCTCGTTGCACCAGAGGGGAATCTTACCCGATTATTCCTCCCATATAGACAATGTTCACAGAAATCAAAATCCATAGAGAAGTTAGACATACCTTCAACCATACCTTTACCGTGTAGTAGTCAAAGACCCTTCTCTCCGATTTGCCCCAGTCTTTGATGCCACAACAAAACCTTTTCTCCAGAGACTGTAGGAGTTCTTTCTTCTTCAACTCCAATATCAGGAACAATGGAGATATTACACCCATCACTAATAGTTCTTCCTAGAATCTTATACAGAGTTCCAAACCAAACTCCCTTCATCAACACCATTGCTCCTCGAAACATCCTGCAAGTTCCCTTCTCAAAAATTGTTTTTACCCTTGCATCTTCCATTTTTCTTACAAAAATCGAATTTCTGGCCATACCTGTGATGTGTAGAACACCAGGTAGTGTTCTAATCCTTCCATCTATGAGTCTCAATTTGACCCTTCCTCTTCCTATGATTCTGGTTTTCAAATCATTACCTAAGAAAACATTACCTCCATCATATTTTTTTATTCGCAGAACCACTCCCTGTGGGGAGTCATATGAAAGGATGCACCACAGTCAATCAACCATGCCTCATGATCTGCATGTGTTCTTGAAGAGGCCAAGTACACATCCCCTCCTTTTTCCTTGGAGGTCTTTTCTTCTGTAGAAGAAGATTCTTCAGATTCCTTCTTTTTCTGAACTTTGGATCTACACTACTTCTTGTAGTGCCCTTCTTTTTAGCACCTCCAACATACCCTTACAAACTTCCAGGAGATTTAGATCTACCCTTAGAATTAGATGTCCCACTTGATAAATTAGATCTATTTCTTTCCTGGGAACATCCTCTTGCAAATAATGCGTCTATGCTATGTCCTTCCATATTCTTTTGTCTCATCTCCTCTGACAACAAGGATGAGACCACTTCTTCAAACTTCAAATAAGTTGTATTACTACCTATGGAGACAACCAGAATATACCACGATTCTGGTAAAGAACACAACAAACTGATACATTTATCTTCATCTGAAATTTTAATCTCAACATATACTAACTGAATTACCATAGTATTGAAGGTGTTCAAATGCTCTGCCATCGAGTCTCCATCTCTCATCCTCAAGTTATACTTCTTCTTTGTCAGGAATAGTTTATTTACCAGGGACTTAGACTGATACAACTCCCCCAACTTTTCCCATAAATCCTTGGTTGTAGCTTCCTCTGACAAATTCAGTAATACTGAATCAGAGAGACATAGTCGAATTATGCTCTTTGCCTTCCGATCCATCTTTTTCCAATCATCTGCAGAAGTTTCTGTAGGTGCAGTACCTGGATCTACTGCGATCCATTGATATATGTCCACCAAAATATATTCCATATTGAGCTTCCACAACTCAAATATTTTCCCATTAAACTTCTTTATCTCCATCTTCAAATTGATTGCCATTTATTTTCACCTGAAAAACAATACCGCAGTCTCCCACTGTAACAAGGCTTATCACAGTCCCGAGCCAAACCCTTGACCACAAAGGTGTCCCCCTGAAGCCAATAAATCTATGATACTAAATGTAAATTCTAACCTTGTACAATGTCTACTGTAAACAGATATTCATAAAAGAACAGGAAAGATACAATGGCAAATACAAACATTACACAGAGATTTTTCCCCTGGAAACCCAAACCGGGAAAACTAGCATATATTATATTCATTCATTGTGTTACATTGTTTACAATACAATATACATATAGGAGCTAGGGGAATCCAAAACCCTAACCCAATGACCTAGATTATTCCAAAACCCTAATTTTTTAATCGGAAATAGAAAACCATCGACAAAAACCATGTGCCGAAAAAGCCACATAAATACATGACACGTTTCCTGAGGTAGGTGTCACATTTCCTGAGGCAGAAAAAATTTTCTTTGCAAAGAATATAAAACATACCCAAAATTCTCCCACTTGTTGTTTTCTTTGCATACAGGGGGTTATAGGGTTACATAGTCAAAAAACTAGGGCAACAATGCCCATGGATCCTCTACACCAAGAGAACTTCTCAGTGCTCACAGATTTTGTTAATGAGTCAACAAAATTCTTCAAAGTGTCCACCTTCATCAATGATACTTTATTTTCTTCAATAATGTCTCTCACAAAGTGATATTGAACATCAATGTGCTTTGTCATTGAATGATAAGCAGGGCTCTTTGCAAGAAAAATTGCACTCTGACTATCACACTTTATCCTTACAACTTGTTGTACCAACCCAATACCTGAACACAATCTTTGTAACCATACTGCTTCCCTACTTGCATGAGTGGTTGTCATGTATTCATATTCTGTAGTTGAAAGTGCCACTACTCATGCAAAGAATATAACACATACCCAACATGTACGTCACAATCTTATGGTCTAATGATGTCATGATCGGTATGGACTGGTTGGAATCGCATGAGGTGATACTCAACTGTAAGACAAAATGGTTGAGCTTGGTCGATGACAAGGGATAGATACGCATGATTGTAGGTTGGAACCATGGAGTTTCCCTAAGATTCATCTCTTCCCTACAAATACACAAGATGATGCGCAAGGGATGCAATATATATGCGATCCTTGAGTTAAACTAAAAGGGCATGGAAGAAGGCCTAGAAAACCTTTCGGTAGTGTGAGAGTTTGTGAACGTCTTCCCATAAGAGTTACCAGGGATGCCATTAGAGAGGGACTTGGAATTTACCATCAACCTAAAACCAAGAACTGAACTAACAGCGAGAATGCCTTATCGGATGTCGACCCCTAAGTCACAGAAGTTGAAAATGCAATTGAAGGAGTTGCAGGACCTAGGACTTATACGTCGAAGTGTGTCACCATGGGGTGCGCCTGTTATTTTCATATGGGTGAAGGATGGGTCATGGAGACTATGCATTGACTACTGTCAATTGAACAAGGCAACGATGAAGAACTAGTATTCGTTGCCAACTATTGACGATCTATTCGATTAGATGAAAGGCACGATGGTGTGTTCGAAGATCGACTCGAGAACATGTTATCACCAGTTGTAGATCAAGGAGGAAGGTATCCCTAAGACCACCTTTAAGACAAGGTTTGGACATTACAAGTTTATTGTTTTACCATTTGAACTGAAGAACACCCCAAGGGTATTTATGAGCTTGATGAATGGGGTGTTGATGAATAGTTTGTCCAAGTATTCATTGAGGATATTTTGATATATTATCGGATGATGGAGGAGCATGACGAACAATTACTCTTGGTACTATAGTGTGGATCCCACGAAGCTCGAGGATATTATGGAATGTTTTGAGTCGACGAATGTACAAGAAGTGCGCAGCTTCATGGGTTTAGTGAGATATTATCGATGGTTCATCGAGGATTTTTCGAGGATAGCAAATCTGATTACAAAATTGTATAAGAAGAACAAGAAGTTAGTTTGGACCAAGAAATGATTGGAAGCATTTTGGAGGCTCAAGGAGTTGTTGACGACAATGCCAATACTAAAGGTCCCTAACATGGACGAGGAATTATTGGTATGCATTGATGCATCCAAGGAAGGATTAGGCGGAGTCTTGATCCAAGACAGTCGAGCGATCTCTTACATATCGAGAAAGTTAGGAAGGCATGAGGAGAACTATGCGACGCACAATTTGGAGTTGTTGGCCATTGTGTATGCCTTGAGAGTGTGGAGACACTACCTTATTAGATGAAATTTTGAACTAAAAATGGACCACTGTGGTTTACAACACCTTTTCACGCAAAGCAACTTGAACGCGCGACAAAGGCATTGGTTAGAATTGCTTAGAGAGTACTATTTTGATATTACCTACATAAAGGGAACAATGAACAGAGTGGCGGAAGCTTTGAGTCACAGACCGCACATATTTTTCGTGATGCCTCTTTAGATAAATCTACATCAAAATATTCTGACTTTACAATGCGACGATGACTGGTATAAAGAGGTTAAGGAATTTATCGGAAAAAAAACCATGATGGTACCAAAATTTGAGGGATTTACTGTGGAAAACGATGAATTATTGAGATTTAACAATCATATTTACGTACCACCCAACGACGAGTTGAGTAGTTTGATCCTAAACAAGGCTCATAGAGCAGTGTACATGGCTCATCCAAGAGTCACGAAGATGAAGGAAGACCTTAAACCCTTATTCTTCTGGAAAGGAATGAAGGTAGACATAGTCAACTACATGGTAAGATGTCTAGAATGTTAGCAGGTGAATGCTAAACATAGACATCCGATAGGATTACTACAGCCACACGCCATTCCATAATCGAAATGGCAGGTCATTTCGATGGATTTCATAGTTGGATTGCCACTGACAGAAAGAAGACATGACTTGATTTTTGTAGTAGTTGATACTCTGATGAAGAGTGCTCATTTTATCCCTATGCATACGACGTATCAAGCACCTGACATATCTAGAGTTTTCATCAGCGATATTGTGAGGCTACATGGCCTGCCTAAGAGGATCAATGTTTACGGGATGAATTTGGACTATTTTCCAAGAGGCCTTGGGAACCCAACTTAAATTTAGTACCACGTATCACCTTGAGACAGACGAGAAAACCGAACGAACCAACCAAATATTAGAGGATATGTTGCGTATGTACGTGATGGACCAACATAAGTGTTGGGAAGAATTCTTGACACTGGTATAATTTACATATAACAACAATTATCAGAGAACCATCAAGATGGTCCCATTCGAGTTTCTTTACGGGAAACAATGTCAGACCCATTTGAGTTGGGATCCGCTTGAGGATAGTGTCCTGGTGGGACCAAAAGTGATCCAAGAAATGGAAGATCAAATGAAAATAATAAGACAAAGGATCACGGAACCGTAGGATCGACAGAAGAGTTATGTCGATGTGCCTTGTGTCAACCATAGTTATGAAGTTGATGATCGAGTCTTCTTGTGGGTGAAACAACACAAGAGTTTGATCAAGTTTGGAAAGGGTTCTAAACTCTCTCCTAGGTTCATGGGAACTTTAGAGGTTGTGGAAAGGAAGGGGCCTGTGGCGTATCGACTAACCTTTCCTGATTCTTTGAGCCATGTGCATGATATTTTTCATGTATCTATTTTGAGACATTATGTTGGTGATCCTACACATGTGATTGACATGAATTCATTGCATATATCAGATGAAAGTGGGCTCACGACGAAGCCAATCTGCATTCTGGACCAGCACATTCGACAACTATGATGTTGAACAGTAGATTAGGTCAAGGCCTATAGGGAAAACCATAGTCCTCAATCAGCGACCTGGGAGGATGCATATGATATGTGTTAGAAGTTTCCATTTTTGTTTGAAAGCTAGACATATAGATATTATGAGATATTTTATTTCGGCACTTATATGTTGTGAAACTTCGAGACAAAGTTTAAAACAAGAGGTGGTGTATGTAACATCCCACTCTTGCACACACCTGATTGGACTTATTCTTTGAGGACACTTGTGTGCAAGTCATTCGGTTCATTATACAATTGGTTGTTTTGATTATGATTATGAGATATTGTGGATCTATTGATATGTTATTTTTCTATATTTATATCGACATGTGTTATTAACTGGTTTCTCATGAGTGTGTAGGAATTTGGACGTTAGAGGATGCCGATGACATCGATGGATCTCCTTGGACTCCGGATCGAGTCACGGAGTGGGTTGTTATGGTTTGAATGTTTTTAGGTTACATATGTGACATATGACTAGATATTATGATGTTGATTGTTATCGCTGACATGTTTCGTTGATGGATGCAGTATGAGGATAAATTTCTAACTAGACTCACATTATGAGTAAAGAGGTCATGCACGATGTTGGTATAGTGGAAAACCCAGAGTTCAACGCTACAACAACGCACCAAAAAAACCCTAACTACCAGCCCTTTTGATAACACCTGCGAAGCATATGAAGTCTCAACCGAGGTAGAGTCAGGGGTGGTTGCAAGACTCAGGTATCTGCAACCTTAGCTGGGACACAGATCTATGGCTATACTGCTTACAAATCACTTAGCATAGATCATTCATCAATATTCCACTTAGATCTGCTTTGTTGACATAATAGAGGATCACAACATTCACTTAGGTCTACGTTATTTTAGCACTTAGCAACAACAAGACAGATCAGATCCGGTAGACCAAGCACTTAGCATATTAGATTTAGCATTCATATACATCTCTAGCACTAATCATAAGAAAGTCTATTTAATTACATATAAGCACTAAGCAATACAAAACATCTAAGAATAAGCACAAATCACAACACACAATATTTATGTGGTTCAACCCACCTTGGGGCTACGTCCACCAACTCTTCTTATTTATTATCTTTAGTCAATCTGGTTACAACACAGAGCTATCAAAATCCTACTCTACATCGGACAAGAGATCTGTGCGCAGATCGCCAGATCCTCCTTCCTCGAGTAGATCTAGCATAGATCCTCCTTATGATATCTTCACTCAGCACTTACAACACTTACACTCAACTCTACAAGTCAATCACATAGATCAATTCTAGCACTAAGCCCTTGGCTAATATTCTCCTCTACTTACATCGCCTAGATATCTATTTATACATTACAAAAGTGGGCCTAAGCGTGGGTAAACCCATGGTCCAACATCTATTTCCCATTACATATTCCCAAAAACCAAAAAGGACCCAAAGTGGTTCGAGATCCTGTGATCTCTACTTTTTCTCATGCGCCTCCTTTGACAGGCCGTCGAAGTCCCAAAAATGGTCAAATATGACCAAGTGTTCCTCAAAACTTGGTCAAGGGAAAATAAGCCCCCAACACTCACCTCTGACTCATCTCGAGTCACTCAGGTCTGATCAGTTCTACCTTGAATGCCTCAAGCTTGTCTCGAGTTGCTTCGACCTGTTGTTGTGCCATGACCTCTTGCTTAGCGAACTCTTAGATGAGTGTGCCATTCACCGGCCCTTCTAAGCGTTGTTGTGTTGAATTCATGACCTGCTCTAGCTCTTTTCCTTGGCTTTCAATATCTGTAAATAATTGACATGCCTTATCCTGCACCGGTTGAAGTTGTTGAGTTACTTTCATTACCTTTCCCTAGATCGTATGGATCTACTACTGGGTTGTGCACTTCTCGTGAGACCGCTTCATTCTCTCTACATGTGATAGGGCCTTCAGCTGCACCTGTAGATTTTCAGATTCATGCTTCACCTCCTGGAGTTGCGACTCCAATTTATACAATTATGGATTCTCAATTAGGTTCTCATATATCTTCTCACTTCTGCTACTTAACTATTTGCATTCCTCAGTGAGTTCTTTAATCCTTTCTACTGTGCTTTAGGAAGTCATTTCTCGTTGATCGTGCACTCCTTACAGGGTAGTTGGTATGGTTTGAAGCTCTAATTCCATGACTCTTTGTTGAAGTTGCTGAATAACTTCAACAAGCTTCATCACTTGGCATTCTATGGGGTCTTCTGCCTTCTTCTCTAAGCCAGTCATAGAGAAAAATGCTTAGTTTACTACTTCTTCAATCTCGATATGCTTCACGAGCAGTTTCTCTTTCTCTCTTTGGATCTTCTCTCTGTCTTCTTCAATTTTTTCTTGGAGAGTGTCCTTCTCTTGTTGTGTAGCTCAACGTTGTTTGATGATTTCCTCCTGTGCTTGCTTTAAGGAAAGGCTGGTCTGTGTTGTTTCTTCCTGTGTTTTTTGAAGGTGTGCTTCGAATGTGTTAGTAATATTGTGGAGTTGAACTGGCTCATCTCCCTCTTCTGTTGTTATTTCTGGCAGGGGCACAGTGGAGACTATGTGACTAGACTGAAGTGCCTGCTGCACTCCTTGGAGCTTGATCTCAATTCTTGTGTACATTATCTCTTTATTAGCTTCCTTCTTTTATTCTATCTCTTCTATAGTTTCATTCATAGCTGCGATGAGGAAAATGAAGTCATCTAGAGTGAGTGTGTTCTGCAACTTAGTTATGGGTGCTTTCGATTTCTTCTGGGAGGAAGGTTCCGGAGGAAAACCCTTCATCTTCTGGTCTTTGTTCAACTTCTTATAAGTCTTCCCCATCACCTCCTTGACCTGGTGTAATGGAAGACATATTCACAGATAGGTTGTCTATATCTTGGAATTCCTCAACCTTCTTCATCTTCTTTGTTTTCTTTGTCTTACTGGGCCTAGGTGTATACAACACAGCTTATGGGTTGTTGTTGTCAGACATTTTTGCGGGGTCTGTTGAAATAAGGAGGTCTACCGACCATTCCTTGGTGATATACTCGAGGTCTTCTTCTGTCATTAGCGCGTGTTGTAACACATATGAAATGGCAGCCTGTGCTGAAATTCATCATAGGTTGAAACCTGTGTAAAATATTCAGGGTCATGCGAGGCATGGACTGGATGGCGATCTTCAACTGGGTGTAGTAAGTATGGAAGACATCATTGGATTTCCACTACTTGTTCATATCATTCAAGTACCACAGTGTACTGAAATTCACATCCAGTGGTTCAAAGGGGTCGATGTCTGGGAAGGTTGCACCTTTCGGTAGCTCCCATGCAATGAAAGCTATAAGTATCATGCGCCAGCTAAAATGGAATTCATTCCCCTGATCTTGGGATTCTCTACAATCAATCTCTAGTTGATTCACCAGGTACTTCACCCAGTTCATCTATAGTCCCTCTGTGCACTTCCCTGTGAGGTCGACTACAAAGTCAGATACTTGCGTGGGTCTATTCTTGCATACCAACTTCCCTGCGATCAGTTGACAGGTTAGGCGCACTGCACCACTTTCAATAGAAGCTACCTTGTAGCCTCACATGCCTTTCTCAACATCGCCATAAGCTTCTTTGATATTCTGAGAAAGAGCGTGATCCACGGTCTTTCCAAGATAGTAATCATTGGGATCAGGGCCCTGCATGCTAAGCCCTATGATCTAATTGATCAATGTTGGATCAACTGTTATGCGATGGTTTAACCATAAGTATCCTCCATGGTAAATCGCCAACAACAACTTCACACAAGCATTCACCTCCTGGTGTCTTCCGAAGTGCGATATCTTCATAACATTGAGTAGAGTGGACTGCACGAGGTTCATCATCCATTGTTGAGGGACGATCTTCGAATTATTTCCCTTGGTTCTGGTTAGGTACTTTTACGGGGCATACATGCTATAAAATTTACGATCCCCTAGGTTGAATTCACTAAAATTCAATGTTGCAATCTTGTCTTGATCTAAGCGGATTGCGTGTACCCCTTTTGGAAGGTACGCACTAACTAGAGTGTACTCAAAGTCTCTAGGCACACTGTCTCTATTGATCGCACTGCTCAAAGGTGGTATGTAAGTAGGTAGAATGGATGGAACCAACTTTGCATTGGCCATATCGTCTTTATGTTTGGTTCTTCTTTCTATGCTGGCTCAGGATGTTCTTTCTTGAGAAGTTGACAGAGAGGCTTGCACTCCTCTCATCGATGATGCCTGTAAACCTATAGACAATCCTCTCTCTAACATGACTCTTTCGGCTTTGAGGCTAGCGAGTACCTCTCTTATAGATTCTTCAGCTGCGCTAAATTCATCAGACATATATGCTTAGGATCAATATCTCAGGCTCTCAAAGTAACATAGGTATTGTAATAGGGTAGAAAGTAAGAGTGTAGTAATCATTGTTCACAATTCGTGTAGTCCACGGACTCAAATTTGCAATTAGCAAAAGTGTCTTTCATGCATGGCACGATGGAATAAGTAAGTAACTCTGTAACAGATCGTTTGTAATGGATATGGGGCTTCATTAATTCTTTTTATGTATGTTATGGAATGTTCTAATGGTATGGTGATGAGCCATCAATTCTTTTCAATCTGTTCAGAGTGGAAGTTGAACGGATATATAGGCCTCCAACAACTATATTGCTTCGCCATAGCGTAGTGACCCATGTCGTTGTTCTGATATCTAGACGATGCTCCAATTTTGCAAAGTTTCTTTCTGAGAGGTTCCCTCTGGAACCCTCTATAGCCTATCGATCTTATCTCTCTTTTTACTTAGCTTCCTAGCCTTATTCCCCGTGAGCTTTGTCTCGGTAGTTTTTTTCCCATTCTGATTATTATTTTCCTTGGGCATAGTCAATTAGCATTGTTGAGTTTCTCTCCCAAGAATCAAGGGTACTACTTCGTCTATATCTGATGCAGATACTCCAATCTTTTGTGATTCCCCTAATGCTTTTTCATATTTGACATCTCGACTTCTAGTGTCAAATAGCTTTGATTGTTCTTCTGTTCCTCAATCAACTGCGTGATCCTTCTGGTCATGAATTATTTTAACTCTTTTCTCTGTTGTTCTAAAACCTTTTCTTCTTCCTTCTTCGTGGCTTGATTTCTTTCAATCCAAGATTTTCCAAGTAACATAGTAAATGGGGCGCTTTCCTCAATAAATTTGATAATCTCAAAATCTTCCTCTATCGAAGTTCCATTGACATTCATAGATATCTAAGTGACCCTTCCACATAACATCATCAATTTTCCTATGAATAGTTCTATTCCTCCTAGTGAAGGGATAATAGTGGGCCTTCCTATAGCTTCCCAAGTTCTTTTTGGACACACCTACCACACTTAGAGTGGGGGGTGAATGAGTGTGGGGATCTTTTTCCCAAAACTTCTCTCTTACACAAAAAATCCTTAGTTAACATTCATCATTTTCTCATTACTCATTGCTATCATTTATAATCAGTTAGATGTGCATACATATCAGCAACATATCATCAAAAAACATCTCCACAAGGAACACAAAGAACACAAGATGTATATACAATTTTTCTTTTTATTATGGACTTCAATCCGAGGGTTTTTCAGCAACAACTGAATAGACTACAACTCTACACGAGAATCAGATCTATATGAAAGAATCATCTTACATTCTTAGAACCAACTGATATGATGAAACAATCCTCAACAAATATCAATCTGTCAACATAAACAAGTGCATCAACCATACACCAACCTGTGCCAAACAACCTATAATCAACATGTACCATAAACAAGTGCATCCAACCATGTACCAAGTATATACCAATCATGTGTCAAATAATAATCAACAATGACTTATCAATATGTACCAACATAATAAAATATACACCTCATGTATGTGACAACTCATCAACTGCTTGTTTCAACCATGACTAGTTTTGGATTAGTCAATAACCCCAACTTGAAATAATCATAACTTTGTACCTGTAATGAATACGGATCTGAAACTAATACACAATGTTCTTAATTTTGTTTTATGCAATTCCTCTAGGTGGAACTACTTGGAACCTCTTAGAAAAGGGGTTATAGAAAAAATGGCATACCTTGCTGAATTCTGGCTTATTCTAGAGAGCGACCTTATAGAGCGTGGCCCACACAAAATGTTCATTGAATTGATATGAAACTATTACAAAACATACTATAGTTTGTACCATAACCAACACATTTTGTCTCACTAAATTTGGATCTGTTATGAAGAAGTTATGACATTTTTACTCGAAACACCTGTTTTTTACTAGTTTTAGGACTAGCCACAAACCCTATTTTCCACGGAGTGTAACTCGAAAAATAAAATGACCCACAAGCTAAATTTTTTTATCAAAAATACTTGGGTATGTTTTCTCATTGGAATATAAATTTCACGGTTTGACTCATTATATAAAAAAAGTTATAGCAAAAATGGTGAGATGACCTTTAAATAACATACCTTAGAAAGCACCATCAAAAACAATTATCCTTCCTTGCATTTTGGCCTTCTTTTCTTCACCTTTCCTCAGAATTTTGGCTTAGATATCCTTGGTTACCTCAGACACATATATATATATTCAATATGCTCAAGTGTGATTAAAATTAGAGAGCCTTTCCTCTTATTTATACTCTCCAAGTAGCTTCCTTAAAAACATATCCTAGGTCACTTGGCCCCACTTTCCTTATTTTAAGGTTAACCCACTTCTAATTTCTCCATTAAATTTATTATTTAAATACTTTATTTTGTATTCACTTTGAATTATAGTACACTCGTCACTTCACTTTATTATTTACCTTTTAAAAACCCTTAAACCACTTTGACAACTTTGACCTTTTGGGGCTTCTAGATTACATGTGAGGGTCCTCCAACTTCGTAAGGCCATAACTCTCAAACCATGAGGAGTTATGTGACATTCCACATACCATCTGAAATGGCATGACATGTACTATCCATATAGAATAGTATTGTTTGAAAATATATCATAACTCATACCATTACCCATCAAACAAACTTGGGTCCATTATCCAAACCTGGGGTCTCCAACTTCTCATGGCCATAACTCTCTAACCGTGAGGAGTTATGTGACATTCCACATAACACCAAAAATGGCATGAAAAAAAATATACATCTAGGATAGTTCCCTGACAAGTTCAATGTCCTTCATCTCATTATTCCACATACAAGCATGGGTCCTCCAACCATTCTTCTAGGATAACTCAATCTGCAAAGTGTTGCTCCTGAGTTTATACTTTAAGGCTATAAAGTATACCGTCAAGGCATCCGTAAATGATTTAAAGGAATGATTTGAGAATAAGAATTCAAAGAAATGTTAAAACAGAATCAGTTTCTCAACTGTTTTTGTCTTGCTTCCTGTTGTTCTTGGATGCTAATGTCTCTCTCAATAGCAGCCCATGAACGTTCTAACTCAACCCGGTTAGTTGTTGTTTGTAACATGGTGTTAAATAAATTCAAGGAAATACTGGTTTGATCCTGAAGGCCTGGTTCAAAGTTGGGTTGGCTTCTACTTGGGACAGTCATGGATGATAAAACTTTATTTATTTGTAAAAGGATTTTAATCGATTGTTACTTCAAATTTTCCAGAGATGAGAACAAGAAAAACAATTTTAAAATTCAAAACAGTAATGTAAACACATTCGAGGTCGTTTCCTGGATTTGTAACACTTTTGAGAATCGTAAAATAACAGATAAACACTGCAGAAAAATATGAGGCTTTAATCAAGAAAAAATCTCATATTTCAAAAGACAATGATGAATGAAAAACGAGGTTTCTAACGAGAGTTAAGTATTAAGGTACAAAAGTTTTACAGGTCTTAAAATTACTAATAGCAATTTCAGAGGAAAAACTGTAAATCATTTGACATCCAAACCAATCTGAAATATAAATCAATGATGTATATAATTTCAAATTGATTACTTGTTAGAAATACATTGAAAGACAAATTCAACAAAATATAATAAACAGAGTTGAAGATACATAGCTACAAATTTGCAGGATTCAGAATCTCGTTTGTGATCTATATTCTGATGTATTTGAAAACTGATATTACAAAATGGCTCTCTCCAAAAATTTCGAAGCCTTTTCTCAGTCTTTAGAAACTATATTTATACATTTTCATCAAAATTTCTCGTTGGTGACTAACCAACTTCCTAATATTACGGTTACATAAAAATAATGTCAATCATTTACAATTTCTTTCTAATCTTAAATGATAAAGACATTTTAAAAGATTTTAATCTTGCGTTGACGAACTTCCTTTCTCCGCTTCAATACATTGAACACATTTCCCCAAAAACTTCACAAAAGTCCTGGGAGCATCTGGTAATTCATTTTCTTTGAGTAAGAAAAAACTTTTCTGCAATTCGGGCAAACGATTTTCTATCATCTTTTATGTGAATTTAATAGTTTTCAACTTTAGATTTGACATGACCATCCATTTGTTGATCTCTGTAATATTGACCAATTTAATTTTTGAAATCTCTGCTTTCATTTCTTCCAGCTCTTCTCTAAACCTTAGCTGGTGCTTAGCAATATTGATTTTGCCTAGTAATCCGGAACAGTCATCTGTTCCGATATTCAATGAAGCTCTTTCTAATAGATCGAAAATTCCCTGGCAATCTTCGTTGACTTCTCTTTTTATTCGTTTATATTTGGCCATCTTTGCTTCCCACACTTTTATTATTATGTCCCCTTTAACCTGTTCAACAATAGATAATTTCTGAATCTTTCCAACCTCTTCCTTTGATGAGAAAGCCACTGCCTTCTGAAAAGTTTTTCTAACTGCTTTCGCCTCCCTTTCCTTCTGGAACACATTCTCCAAAGACTTATTTGTTTCTTGAAAATAATTCTGGACTATTTATAGATTCAAGAACACTTTTTGTTGTTCTTCCTCTATTCTTACTTATATCTCCAATGCTTGTGTCCTGAAATTTTCAAGTTCTATTACTTGATTAGTAATAGAAATAATTTTATCTTGTAAATGTTTGTTTTCTTCTTCTAGCTTTCGAACCTATTCCTGTATGACCTGTATTATGAGTTTTTCCTCCTCTAAGTCTATATTCTTTTTCTGGATTTCTTGCATATCCTTTAGTCTAGCTTGTTCTAGACCCTTCTGTATTCCCCAACTAATATTTCTTTCACTTTCTTTTAGTTTGTCTTTCAACTTAATTATTGTTTGGTCCTTTTGTTCAAGCATAGTTGTTAAATTTCCAACAAAATACATGTTTGTTGATGCTATAGCACCCATTGTACCTACTAATTCTGTAGCAAATTCTCCATCCTTGAGTTTCTTTCCATCTATAATAACCCTATGCTTTTTAATCATCCCTTCTCCTCTTGGATGAATTTCCTGTTTCAAGACTGCTCTTCGTTTTTTACTGAAAAAATAATATGATGAGGGGATTTCATCTCTTGAAATAGGCTCTAGATCGATGACATATAAAACTCCTTCATGGGGGGTTCCAAAAGTCGACTGTAATGGAGTTAAAGAGGTGATAGGACTACAAAGATCTGTTGAATCCGTTCCTCGTATCTTTTCTGGAACATTTTTCATGATCTCTGGAATTGTTCCCAGCTCTTTTCCTTCCTCCGTTCCCGATTCTTTTGTTTGATAACTTTCTGCGTCTTGGGGAGGTACCTCGGTATTTTTATCCTTGCCTTTGGGATTTTCTTTATCTTATGTATTAGTTTCAAACCCTGGAGGGGGTCATTCTTGTTCTGGCGGTCAGGTCAAAATTTCACCTATGGCTTTGAAAATATGTGAATCTAGTCTATGAGTCAGATGGCAAGGCCTAGACTCTGTTCAACACTTCTTCATAAGACTTAACATCTTTAAATATATCATCATAAATATATATTTCATGTTCATATGCCTTTAAATTACAATGTATGTAATGCCAACTTATTATTTGGTAGGGGTCATATTTTCTGTGCTCAATATTTACTAACTTCACTTCTTCTAAAGACTCAGCCTCTACCTTAGAATGGCCTAAATTTGATAAAGGAAATTTCCCAACATGAACAGGGAAAGATGGCCATGATTTCTTCTGAAGTGCTTTTAATTCCAATCCAACATCGCCCTTCACTAACTGATAAGCTACTTCCCTGCACACCAATCTGTCTGGTAGAAATTTCGAGAGAGCATGAGGGGGAATGGAACAACCATAAACCATAATGTAGGAAAAACTTTCCTCAATAAACCAGTCGGCAACTTCTTTCAGATTTTCTGTGATTAAATTAGAAATGCGAGGGGGTTCGCATCCTAAAAACATCTTGTGCATAGGAATTATAACAAAATGAAAAAACTCATAAAATGCATCTTTAGCATTTTCTTCCCAAAGGGCCGAGTGATATTTATGAATAGGCTCTGAACAGGAAATGCTCCAACTCCAATTCATTAATGGAAAGGGAGCCATAAAACAGATTGCATCCATAATATATGCAGACATATAAAAAGCTATTGGTTGTCCCTTTGACTTGGCTTCTTTGTAGTTTAAAATTTCTTGTGTTAGGTTATCCAAAAAAATCTTATTCCATCTAAAACCATTCCCTTCTAAAGCTTCCTCTAAAAAGGGTGCCCAGTCTGCATGAAAATGACAGGGATCTTTTCTCCCGAAAAGTCTGCATAACATAATGGCTATATAAACCATGTATTCATTTAAGGAGGCTGTATCATAAATCCCATGAGCATCAGCCGTAAAATTTTCTTCAGACCTCACCCATCCTCTAATCATATCGGGATATGTCTGGTCTTCCTCGATACATTCTTTTCTCTAAAATTCTGATAAAAATTCAGCATTAAAAGTATGTTTATATTTCGGCGAGAGTTTATACATTACTTGAATATGCTCTGGTCTAAATGAGCCGACAATATCTCCTTGGTCATTTAATATGATTCTTGTGGGGATATCAACTTTATCCAGAGCCCAGTTGATCATATCAGTGTATGCCACGAGCCGTGGGTGCGCAACAACCTTATGAAGCTCAGTCTCAGCTATGTCC
The DNA here is from genome assembly GCA_009831015.1 of Picea engelmannii. Classification (NCBI taxonomy): domain Eukaryota; kingdom Viridiplantae; phylum Streptophyta; class Pinopsida; order Pinales; family Pinaceae; genus Picea; species Picea engelmannii. Next base: position 310,689 of record ML781864.1, on the reverse strand, counting down.
CGGAGATGATTTTCAAAATCAAGGTCAACATTCTTTAGCTCGTACTCCAGCAATTCAGAAATTTGAGTCCATGATTTGATGGAGTTTATGGCATGTGGAGTAGTATCAGAGATAATATCACCTTCCTGTGTCTTTGTTTTTCTTCGGTGCCTTTTTAGGTGCCATGGATTTACGTTTGACTTGAAAACCTGTCATAGAAAATGGATGAATGAGATCAACTTAAAGTGAAAATACAGACGTTCGAATGTTTACTTTGAATACATTTTAAAGCATGACAAGATTTGGTGTGTTTTCATGAATTTAAAGCTCTTAATGCAGACGATATTTTTCGGAGATATGCATTTAATGTCCATAGTTAGGCGCTCTCGATTTTTCAAATAAAATGAGAAACTTACTTAATCGGAAAATGAAGCATTAATGAACATTTAAAGAATGATTACCATTAAACCTGTTTTAGAAAGAAGATTGATTAGTGTTAATTATAGATTAAATCTGAAAACATCATTTTTCGAGGTTTCAGAAATCTTGATGTCGAAAGGTATGTCGTCGAAAAAGTCCGATCTCCGAAATCGCGAAATCGCGATGTTTTAATTAAGATTTAAACGTTTTTTATCACATTAATTAATTGAGATTAGACGCTATCGGGATTTCAGAAATCCTGATGTTGAGGAGTATGTTATTAATGAAGTTTGATCCTTGAAATCGTGAAATCACGACGATTTTCCCTTTTCTAAACCGGACTTAATTCATTTTAATTAACTTACTAATTAAAATTTAGACCGAACCAAATTAGTTTGATTTAAAGTGAACTGTGGATCGGGTTTTTGCAGTTCGAGATTTCGGAAAACATGATGACAGGAGATGTGATCTCACTGAAACCCGAATCCCGAAATTGCGACATGATTTTCTTAACTCTTAAACTTTCTTAAAAGAGAATTAATTAATTCATGTTTTAATTAAGATTTAAACGCATCGCGAAATCAGGGATCAGGATTTCGTGATCCTATTTGCATTGAAAACTTTGTTTATAGGAAACCCCGAATCCCGAAAATTATTTTAAGTTTTAAATTAAAAATTAAAAATTTTAATTTTAAACCCGTTTTTAAATAATTTTTTCAAATAAGCATCGGAAAATTTATAATTTTTGTAAAACTTTTTCCGTTCGTTATCAAAAAACAATTGATAAAAAGGTATCGTGAATTTAGAAATGATGAAACTATTGTTTTAAGAAAGTCAAAACCCGCAAAACACAAAAAATAAAAATCTAGGCTTTAAGGATAAAAAATTTATGATCTGTTTCAACATAGGCTCCAACTAGGGACCTTGTCTCCCTATGGGACGAGGAGAACATGTAGACTCAGTGCCTTCATTGGGTAAATGGTGTCAAGGGTTTATCACTGCTAAACTGCTAAAGGAGAGGAAAAAGAGATTTCATTCCAACCTTTGAAGATATTTTCAAAACTTCTTATTTGCTTTAAACTCAGTTGTAGTATTCTTCATAATATTCTCCTTCTCGTTTTGAATTTAACTTAGTATTAAGATGATTAGAAAAATCTTAGGAAACTCAACAGATTTGTAAATTTCGTCTTGCATCAATCGAAATAAAATTTATAATTTTTTAATTGGGGAGCTCTATCTTGACTTAAGATGAATTTACGGTTTCAAAAAACTAATAACTAGAATAGAGTGATAGATAAGTATGACAACCTTATAGACACCTCAGATATTGCTTCATTGCCAGTGGGCCTGTTCAGTACCCCGGTGAAGTTATCTGTCCCTTTTTACTAAATTTCCTTTCACCGCTTCGAGTGCTAATTATATATTTATACTTAGATATTGCTTCACTGCCAGCAGGCCTGTTCAGTACCCCAGTGAATTTATCTTTTTTCTTTTGTATTTAGACGAGGGCAATCATTTAAATGAATTTCCTTTCACCATCTGTATTATAGTTAGCTTATGCATACAAAGCGGGGGAAATCAGTGATACTTAAAATATCAGGGTTGATTATCTATGTAAAAATTTACAATAGAGGTTTGTCAACCTATTTTGATTATTCTAGACCAATCTTTCTCAACTTTCAAAACCCCTCAGTCTGTAGAGAAAAAGAGAAAGATTATTTTCAGGGGTTTTCTTTTGAGCAAGCTTAAAATCCTCAAACAAACTGTTAAGAAACCTAAGAGAGTTAAAATCAACCCAAACATAACCACTTTTAGTCAGAGAATAAGATATATGAAGACTGGTCTTACTGAATTTAATCATTTGTTGATTTCAAAGGTTAATACGTAATCTCTCCTACTTCGATGAGAAATCCCTAAAATGCGAAAGATAGTACTAAGGGTGTAAAAGAAGACATTCTACAAACTATAAGCCAAAAAACATAGGTTGTGATTCCGATTTTTTTTTTTTTTTTATAGTTTTTTTGGATTCAAACTTAACTATTTTATTTATTTATTTACAAAATGAGAATAGATTTTCTAAAAAATGAAAAACAAAATGGTATATACAATGAGAGTTTCTGTAAATTAATTATTCCATATAATGCTTTAAAAAATGCGCATTGACAGGGGCATTCAAGATTTTACCATCCAAATTTTCAAGTAGAAATGAATTTTTTCCTTCAGGAGATGCTACCTTAAAAGGTCCATACCAAATATGATCGAATTTACGATTTTTTCCTGAATCCTCTTTTCGAGAATCCCACCTCAAAACCAGATCCTCGGGGAGAAAATTCCTGTCATTGGCTTTACGGTCAAATAATATCTTCATGTCATCCTGGTACTTTTGCAACTTTTCATCCACTATGGCCCTGTGCTGCTGAACTTCGATCAACTGATTTATTCTTCTTGTAAGAGGATTTGGTTATTCCTTCTCATCTTGCCATAGTTTCATCACATGAAGTGCTAAGTTTATGGGCAACACTACATCTATTCCATATACCATTTGAAAGGGAGAAGTACTGATAGACTTTTTTGTGCCTATCCAATTTGCCCACAAAGCATATTTTAAATGTAAATGCCAAGATTTTTTTATTTTCGTTTAACACTTTCTTGATTATACTGATTAAGCTCTTGTTTGAAGATTCTGCCAGACCATATCCCTGAGGATAGTATGTTGTGGAATGACCGAGCACAATATTATATTTTTGGCAAAAGCTAACCGTTTCCATAGACTTAAAAGCCTGCGCATTGTCTGTGACTATATTTCTAGGATAGTTGAACCTAGACAAGATATTTTCTTCTAAGAAATCTATGACTATTGAATCAATAGCCTTCCTTATTGGGATAACTTCCACCCATTTGGTAAAATAGTCTGTAGCGGTCAGGATCCATCTGTGTGGAGCACTTCAATGAGGATTGATTTCACCTATAAAGTCTAGTTCCCATTGCTGAAAAGGGGCCTCTGTCTTGACTGGAACCAATGGCATCGCTGGTAGTTTATGTTTTCCTGCAAAAAATTGACAGGGGCTGCAAGCTCGTACCTTAGCATTGACATCTAGGAAAAATTTAGGCCAGTAATAACCATCCCTCAGGATTTTATATGTCGTATCCCTCCAAGTGTGGTGTCATGAAATTGACCTATAACTTCTTCTGTTTCTGACTCGACCAGATAGACCAAGAGGAAGCCAAGCAGGTCTTTCCAATATAATCATTTTTCGGAAATACAGTATTTGACTGCAAGTAGCTTTAGCGTTCTAGCTTTGGATGGAGACAAGTCAGTTGGACATTTCAATGTCAATAAGTATGTTACTATGTCATTGTACCAATTCGATGACGTTAATTTCTCCTCGATTCTATTTTCGACTATTTGGTCTTCAAGTTCATTCATGTCTATCCATTCTTCTTCCTCCTGAGAACTGTTTATCCCAACAGATCTGAAATTAGATTCAGCTAAAAGTTTATCTAAACCTTTTCCTTTTACCAATTTTGTCGGTTTAATCTCCAAGTCGAACTCTTGAATTTTAGCAAGCCATCTTCGTCTTTTACCATCATTGTCTGCTTGAACCAAAATATCTTTTACAGAACTAGTGGGTACATATGCAATCACTTTAGAATGTAAAACATAAGTTCTGAAAGCTTTCAATGCTTTTACCATAGCATACGCTTGCTTTTCCATTATATTATATTTGAGTTCAACATCTCAGAGACTTTTTCTAAAGAAGGCTATTAGTTGCTCGAAACCTTCTTCGTTCTTCTGAAGGAGTACAACAACAAGCATGTGTTCAAAGGAAAATGAAAAAATAAGAAAATATTTGAGATAATCGAGGCTCGCTAGTACTGGTGCCTCACTTATAACTTTCTTAATATGGGCAAAGGATGCTTCTGCTGTCCATTTTACTTCACTATTTTTTCTGAGCATATCTGTAATCAATTTCACACTTTCAACGAAGTTAGGAATAAATCTTCTCAAGAAATTTATTTTTCCTAAAAATGAATGAATTTCTTTCACATTCCTAGGAATAGCTATTGTATCTATAGCCTCTACTCTTTTAGGATCAATCCTGATTCCATTTCGTGATACGATGTGACCCAACAGCTTGCCTTCTTGCATAGCGAAATGAGACTTTTTAGGATTTAAGGATAGACCAAACTTGCGACATTTTTCAAATGTTTGCTTGAGATGAATCATATGGTCTTCATCTGATTTAGAAAAAACAGTAAGATCATCCAAATAAATGACTACAAACTTGTCTTGTTCACCAACGAAAGCAATATCCATCGCGCGTTGAAAAGTAGCACCTGCATTCATTAGTCCGAATGACATTTTATCATACATAAACGTGCCCCAAGGAGTGGTAAATGCAGTTTTTTCTTTATTAAGATCACTGACGGCAATTTGATTATAACCTGAAAATACATCAATCATTGACATTCTATTAGCCCCTACTACTTTTTCAAGAACATGGTCCATTTTAGGTAGAGGATAATTATCTTTGAGAGAAGATTTATTAAGATTCCTGAAATCAACACATAGTCTAATTTCCCCATTTTTCTTTCTAACTGGGACTAGATTAGCTACCCAATCAGAATATCTTAGGGGTACAATTATCTTAGCATCAAGAATTGTTTTGACTTCTCGTTCGATAACAGGTAATGAAATAGGGTTAAATTGTCGGAGTTTTTGTTTAAAAGGTTTGACACCTGGTTTGAGAGGTATCTTATGTTCGATTACAGAAGTGTCATATGTTTTCAGTTCTTCATACGACCATGCAAAAACATCTTTATATTTTCTTAATAACTCCGTGTATTTATTTTTGTTTTCTGTTGATAAATATTTGGATAGTTTAACCATTTGGGGGTTTTCTTCGGTTCCTATATTACAATCTTCAACCTCCTCTAGTTGGGGTTGTGGGGTTGTTTTTGAAGGGATATCATCTTGATTAAAAATTCTTTCCAAAGGGATTAGACCCTTGGGGATTTGGTTGTTCTTGAGAATAAGCATTCAGTGGTTTGCAATTTTATCGTGAAATTCTTTAGAATCCTCCCCTTCTTGCATGATCCAAATAGGATCATTTTGATTTTCTTGATCGGTATGCGTTTCTGCAAATTCATCTAATGATTCTAGAAACTTTCGAAGCTGCTCATCGTCTTCAGAAACCTGCCAATGTTGTATGTTATTTGGTATTGAAGGGCGATGTATCATTTGTATATGATATTTTAATTTAAAAGCAGTCAGGGGTGTGAAAGTGGATGTAGCTTTGGCTAAAGCATCAACCCGTTGATTCTCAGATCTTGGGACAAAATGAAGATTCACATATGTGAAGAATTTCTCGATTAAATCCCAGACACAATTCCTATAAGACCGTAATCTAGGATGCTTAGCGTGATATTGTCGATTCACCTGTTTTATAATCAACTCTGCATCACCAAAGACTTCGAGTTTCTTAATTTTCATCCTTCTAGCAGCTTCTATTTCTAGCACTAAAGCTTCATACTCGCATACATTGTTTGTACAATCCACATTCCATTTAAGCCTATATGAAAAAGGAATAACAAATTGGTCATCGGGAGCTACAAGAAGTGCTCCTGCCCCGACTCCAAGGAAAGACGAAGCACCGTCAAAATACATTTTCCATACACCAGTGCTTTATACATTTTTCTCTATTTCTTTTTTTTCAATTTTTTCTTCTATACATTTATCATCTACATCTACTTCAAAATCGTCATCTATAGATAATATACAATTTCCTAAATCTTGGTCGGCAATATAAACTGGATGATTGTTGGGGTTGTTTGGGTCACCTACAGTAAATGCCAACATAGTCTCCCTGTAAAGACATGTGTATTGGCCTCTAAAAACTGGAATTGTAGCGTATGTCATATCTAGTTGGAGAGATCCTCCAAGCTTGGCGCCCCATGATCTAGATAATAGCATACCATACTTTGGGGGAATATCAGTGACTACTACATCCATAAGAATACTTTTAGCAAGTATTTGAGCCAAACCTACCACTAGGTCTTTAATCATACCTATGCATTTTACTTTCCTCAAATCAAAAGAATATAAGTCACCATAGGGCCTTGTGATTTCAAGACCAAGTTTTTCCATAATTGTCTTTCGCATAACATTGTGGGAAGCTACGAAATCCAACATACAGTTAAGGAGAAAGTGGTCAAACAGGGTTAACGTAATATAAAAAGGAGCCACAGTGTCTCTTGCACCTTCAAAGTGTGGACCGAAGGCTATGTTAGGTTTATCATCCTCTAAGTTGATGGCATCGGCCTGGCTTTCATCTTCGTAAAAATTAATCATTTTGGTGATTTGTTTTCCGTATATGGGATTTTTAGCTAACTCAAAAAGGGGAATAGGAATTTTGATTTTATTTATTTCATTTTCCAAATTAAAGTTTCCTAGAGCCTTGTCATTTTCGATGTTCATGGATTCCATACCTTTCTTTTCAGTTTTTCGTTGAGATATGACCTTGTTTTCATTTATAGGAGCTTGTGTCTTAATAGGGAGTGTTCCTACTGGTTCCGACTATACAGGTTGAGTATTAGCTGTGTTTCTTTTCACAGACTGTTTATCTGCAACTTTTAGAATTGCCTCATCAGTTTCACTTCTTGGAAAACTCTTTTTCGTCGGAACATTTGGGAGACTCTTATTTCTTGGTCTCAAATTATATTTACTTTGTAATTCAGCAATAATATCATCTGCGATATCTTGATATGTGAAATCATCAGTCATATTATTGCTAACATGTTCTTCCGATGTACTTTCTTTACTTAAAGATGCCTCGTAATCCTGTCTTGATAAATAAGGTGACTTATTATCATCGCTAATGTTACTAATATCTTCATTGATTTCTTCAAAATCTCCTAAATCTTCCTCTCCAATGTAGTTTTCACTTTTAAAAGGTGTTGGAATTTTTTGATCTTCATTTTTAATTATTTTCTGTGGTCCCTGAGGTTCAGGATTTCTTCGAAAATATTTTCTGGGGAAATTATCTCTTTTTGATTTCTCTAGTTCCATTTTCAAATGACCCTAGCCATATCTTCTATTCTATCTCCTGAGGATTTTCCTGATCCTGAAGATCCACCTTGCTCTTTAAATTTCTTATTTTCTTTGTTTCCAGTTTCAGTCTTTGCTTTTAGTTTCCCTGATGCCATCATGTTTGATTCAATCTCAAGCGCATCATCCTGCATTTTCGTGAGATCTATTGATCTCCTTTCTCTCAATAATAAGGTGAAGTCGGGATCAAAAGCTCCAACAAAAGTCACTTTTGCTGCAGGTTGTGAAGGTTTAACCTCAACTGGAATTTTATTGTACAACTTATTGAATCTTTGTGTGAATTCTAGGACTGATTCAGAGTTTTTCTTCCTAAGGGCTCCAAATTCAATCAAGTAGTAGAGGTGATCCTTCCTCTCTCCCCATTGTCTAATAAATGCACTTTCAAGTTCTTCATAGGATATTAAAGATCCAGCCTCTAAGGATCGGAACCAGGTCCTCACCTGTCCCTCAAAAGTTTGAAGAAGGAGTCTAGAATAAACATCTTCATGTTCTATTCCGAGTATGTTAGAAAATTGATCAAAAAAGTTTATATGTTCTTGGGCAGTCAGATCACCTTCCCATGTAAATTTTGGAAGGCTTTTCATATAATTCTCGGGGAGATCATGAAGAGGAACGGGAAGAACAAGTGGATCATATCCAACAGCTACTATAGAGAAAATCCCAGGAAGCGGTACTTGACCACCTCCAGGGGCACCACCTCCAGCTCCAGCACCTCCTTGTGTAGCCATGGTTAGATTTGGGACTGAAGTTCGGAAGGTTTGAGGAGAAGATTCTCAGAAATCTGGAGAAGAAACTTTAGGAAATGAGAAAGTATCGAATGAGGGGGGAAGTGAAAGTGATCTTTCAAGAGTTTCTGATGTGTTTGATTGTGTAAAGTCAGGTTGACCTATAGTATATGTGGATAAAAAGAGTTGTTTAAGTGATTTTCATGATTTTAAAATATTTTCCGGATTAGAGACTGGCGAGGTCTGCTTTCTATCTAGGTTTTTTTTGGTGTTCTTGCAGCTAATAGCCAGTTTAGTTATTGTGGAGTCGCCAAGTGAAAAATATTTAGCCTGAGAAGGTTTTCTATCCTTGTTCACTATCAAAAACAGAAAATGTCAATGTCGTTCTTCCTAGGGAAAAGATTCGTTTCTTCGTTCCCCGGCAACGACGCCAAAAAGATGTTGTTCCTGAGTTTATAATTTAAGGCTATAAAGTATACCGTCAAGGCATCTGTAAATGATTTAAAGGAATGATTTGAGAATAAGAATTCAAAGAAAGGTTAAAACAGAATCAGTTTCTCAACTGTCTTTGTCTTGCTTCCTGTTGTTCTTGGATGCTAATGTCTCTCTCAATAGCAACCCATGAACGTTCTAACTCAACCCGGTTAGTTGTTGTTTGTAAAATGGTGTTAAATAAATTCAAGGCAATACTGGTTTGATCCTGAAGTTCTGGTTCAATGTTGGGTTGTCTTCTACTCGGGATAGTCATGGATGATAAAACTTTATTTATTTGTAAAAGGATTTTAATCGATTGTTACTTCAAATTTTCCAGAGATGAGAACAAGAAAAACAATTTTAAAATTCAAAACAGTAATGTAAACACATTCAAGGCCATTTCCTCGATTTGTAACACTTTTGAAAATCATAAAATAAAAAATAAACACTACAGAAAAATATGAGGCTTTAATCAAGAAAGAATCTCATATTTCAAAAGACAATGATGAAAGAAAAACGAGGTTTCTAACGAGAGTTAAGTATTAAGGTACAAAAGTTTTAGAGGTCTTAAAATTACTAATAGCAATTTCAGAGGAAAAACTGTAAATCATTTGACATCCAAACCAATCTGAAATATAAATCAATGATGTATATAATTTCAAATTGATTACTCGTTAGAAATACATTGAAATAAAAATTCAACAAAATATAATAAACAGGGTTGAAGACACATAGCTACAAATTTGTAGGATTCAAAATCTCGTTTGTGATCTATATTCTGATGTATTTGAAAACTAATATTACAAAATGGCTCTCTCCAAAAATTCCGAATCCTTTTCTCAGTCTTTAGAAACTATATTTATACATTTTCATCAAAATTTCTCGTTGGTGACTAACCAACTTCCTAATATTACGGTTACATAAAAATAATGTCAATCGTTTACAATTTCTTTCTAATCTTAAATGATAAAAACATTTTAAAAGATGTTAAGCTTCCATTGACGAACTTCCTTTCTCCGCTTCAATACACTGAACACATTTCCCCAAAAACTTCACAAAAGTCCTGGGAGCATCTGGTAACTCATTTGCTTCGAATAATAAAAACCTTTTCTGGAATTCGAGAAAACGGTTTTCTATCATATTTTCTGTGAATTTAATAGTTTTCAACTTTAGATTTGACATGACCATCCATTTGTTGATCTCTGTAATATTTACCAATTTAATTTTTGAAATATTTTCTTTCATTTCTTCTAGCTCTTCTCTAAACCTTAGCTGGTGCTTAGCAATATTGATTTCGCCTAATAATTCGGAACAATCATCTGTTTTGATATTCAATGAGGCTCTTTATAATAGATCGAAAATTCCCTGGCAATCTCCGTTGACTTCTCTTGTTATTCGTTTATATTCAACCAGCTTTGCTTCCCACACTTTTATTATTATGTCTCCTTTAACCTGTTCAACAATAGATAATTTATGAATCTTTCCAACCTCTTCCTTTGATGAGAAAGCCACTGCCTTCTAAAAAGTTGTTCTAGCTGCTTTCGCCTCCCTTTCCTTCTGGAACACATTCTCCAAAGACTTATTTGTTTCTTGAAAATAATTCTGGACTATTTCTATATTCAAGAACACTTTCTATTGTTCTTCCTCTATTCTTACATATATCTCCAATGCTTGTGTCCTGAAATTTTCAAGTTCTATTACCTGATTAGTAATAGAAATAATTTTATCTTGTAAATGTTTTTTTTCTTCTTCCATCTTTCGAACCTGTTCCGGTGTGACCTGTATTATGAGTTTTGCCTCCTCCAATTCTATATTCTTTTTCTGAATTTCTTGCATATCCTTTAGTATAGCTTGTTCTAGACCCTTCTGTATTCCCCAACTAATATTTCTTTTCCTTTCTTTTAGCTTGTCTTGCAACTGAATTATTGTTTGGTCCTTCTGTTCAAGCATAGTTGTTAAATTGCCAACAAAATACATGTTTTTTTATGCTATAGCACCCATTGTACCTGCTAATTATGTAGCAAATTCTCCATCCTTGAGTTTATTTCCATCTATAATAACCCTATGCTTTTTAATCGTCCCTTCTCCTCTTGGATGAATTTCCTGTTTCATGACTGCTCTTCGCTTTTTACTGAAAAAATAATCTGATGAGGGGATTTCATCTCTTGAAATAGGCTCTAGATCACTGACATATAATACTCCTTCATGGGGGGTTCCAAAAGTCGACTGTAATGGAGTTAAAGAGGTGATAGGACTACCAAGTTTTGTTGAAGCCGTTCCTCCTATATTTTCTGGAACATTTTTCATGATCTCTGGAATTGTTCCCAACTCTTTTCCTTCCTCCGTTCTCGATTCTTTTGTTTGAGAAATTTCTGCTTCTTCGAGAGGTACCTCAGTATTTTTATCCTTGCCTTTGGGATTTTTTTTATCTTGTGTATTAGTTTCAAACCTTGGAGGGGGTCCTTCCTGTCCTGGCGGTGGGGTCAAAATTTCACCCTGTAAACTCTTTGGTAGGCAGCTTCGCCTATGGCTTTGAAAAGATGTGAATCCAGTCTGTGAGTTAGATGGAAAGGCCTAGACTCTGTTCAACACTTCTTCATAATACTTAACATCTTTAAATATATCATCATAAATAGATATTTCATGTTCATATGCCTTTAAATTACAATGTATGTAATGCCTACTTATTATTTTGTAGGGGTCATATTTTCGGTGATCAATATTTACTAACTTCACTTCTTCTAAAGAGTCAGCCTCTACCTTAGAATGGCCTAAATTTGATAAAGGAAATTTCCCAACATGAACAGGGAAAGATGGCCATGATTTCTTCTGAAGTTCTTTTAATTCCAATCCAACACCGCCCTTCACTAACTGATAAGCTACTTCCCTGCACACCAATCTGTTTGGTATAAATTTTAGGAGAGCACGAGGGGGAATGGAACAGCCATAAACCCTAATGTAGGAAAAAATTTCCTCAATAAACCAGTCGGCAACTGCTTTCAAATTTTCTGTGATTACATCAGAAATGCAAGGGGGTTCGCATCCTAAAAACATCTTGTGCATAGGAATTATAACAGAATGACAAACCTCATAAAATGCATCTTTAGAATTTTCTTCCCAAAGGGCCGAGTGATATTTATGAATAGGCTCTGAACAGGAAATGCTCCAACTCCAATTCATTAATGGAAAGGGAGTCATAAAACAAATTGCATCCATAATATATGCAGACATATAAAAAGCTATTGGTTGTCCCTTTGACTTGGCTGCTTTGTAGTTTAAAATTTCTTGTGTTAGGTTATCCGACAAAATCTTATGCCAGTTAAAACCATTCCCTTATAAAGCTTCCTCTAAAAAGGGCACCCAGTCTGCATGAAAATGACAGGGATCTTTTCTTCCGAAAAGTTTGCATAACATAATGGCTATATAAACCATGTATTCATTTAAGGAGGTTGTAGCATAAATCCCATGAGTATCAGCCCTAAACGTTTCTTCAGACCTCGCTCATCCTCTAATCATATCGGGATATGTTTGGTTTGCCTCAATACATTCTTTTCTCTGAAATTCTGATAAAAAATCAGCATTAAAAGTATGTTTATATTTCAATGAGAGTTTATACATTACTTGAATATGCTCTAGTCTGAATGAGTCGATGATAGCTCCTTGGTCATTTAGTATGCTTCTTGTGCGGATATCAACTTTATCCAGAGCCCAGCTGATCATATCAGTGTATGCCATGAGCCGTGGGTGCACAACAACCTTATGAAGCTCAGACTCAGCTATGTCCCGAAGATGATTTTTAGAATCAGGGTCAACATTCTTTAGCTCGTACTCCAGCAATTCAGAAATTTGAGTCCATGATTTGATGGAGTTTATGGCATGTGGAGTAGTATTAGAGATAATATTACCTTCCTGTGTGTCTTCATTTTTCTTCGACGCCTTTTTAGGTGCCATGGCTCTGCGTTTGACTTGAAAACCTGTCACAGAAAATGGATGAATGAGATCAGTTTAAAATGAAAATACAGACGTTCAAATTTTTACTTTGAATACATTTTAAAACATGACAAGATTTGGTGTGTTGTCACGATTTTAAATCTCTTAATGCAGAAGATATTTTTCGGAGATATGCATTTAATGTCCATACTTAGGCGCTCTCGATTTTTCAAATAAAACGAGAAACTTACTTAATCGGAAAACAAAGCATTAATGAACATTTAAAGAATGATTACCATTAAACCTGTTTTACAAAGAAGATTGTTTAGTGTTAATTATAGATTAAATCTGAAAACATCACTTTTCAGGGTTTCAGAAATCTTGATGTCGAAAGGTATGTCGTCGAAAAAGTCCGATCTCCAAAATCGTGAAATCGTGATGTTTTAATTAAGATTTAAACGTTTTTTATCACATTAATTAATTGAGATTAGATCCTATCAGGATTTTGGAAATCCTGATGTTGAGGATTATGTTATTAATGAAGTCTGATCCCCGAAATCGCGAAATTGTGATGGTTTGCCCTTTTTTAAACGGGACTTAATTCATTTTAATTAACTTACTAATTACAATTTAGACCGAACCAAATTAGTTTGATTTAAAGTGAACTGTGGATCGGGTTTTTGCAGTTCGGGATTTCGGGAAACATGATGACAGGAGATGTGATCTCGCTGAAACCCGAATCTCGAAATCGTACATGATTTTCTTAACTCTTAAACTTTCTTCAAAGAGAATTAATTAATTCGTGTTTTAATTAAGATTTAAACGCATCAAGAATTCAGGGATCAATATTTCGCGATCCTATTTGCATCGAAAACTTTGTTTATAGGAAACCCCGAATCCCAAAAATTCTTTTAATTTTTAAATTAAAAATTGTAAATTTGAATTTTAAACCCATTTTTAAATAATTTTTTCAAATAAGCATTGGAAAATTTATATTTTTTGTAAACCTTTTTCCGTTTGTTATCAAAAAAAATTTGATAAAAAGGTATAGAAAATTTAGAAATGATGAAACTATTGTTTTAAGAAACTCGAAACCCGCAAAACACAAAAAATAAAAATCTAGGCTTTAAGGATAAAATTTTTATGATCTGTTTCAACACAAAGCGTCTTCCCGTGAGGGATTTCACCATAAGGGGACGAATTTGCAGTTCATCCATTTGTGCACCTTATCAATCATGATAAGACAATAATGAGAGCATGGGTCCTCCAACTATTCTTCTAGGATAACTCAATCCACAAAGCATCTTCCCGTGAGGGCTTTCACCATAAGGGGACCACTTTGGAGTTCATCCATTTGTGCACCTTATCAATCATGGTAAGACAGTAATGAGAGAATGGGTCCTCCAACCATTCTTCTAGGATAACTCAATCCGCAAAGAATCTTCCCATGAGGGATTTCACCATAAGTGTTGGACACACCTACCACACTTAGAGGGGGGGTGAATGAGTGTGGGGCTCTTTTTCCCAAAACTTCCCTCTTGCACAAAAACTCATCAATTAGAATTCAACATTTATTCATTACCCATTGTTGTCATTTATAACCTATTATATGTGAGCACATATCAGCAACATATATCAACAATATATCATCAACAAGTCATCACCAC
>ML781864.1:278017-294214 GCA_009831015.1 Picea engelmannii | reverse complement strand
ACCAAAATGTGCCCACCATGCACAACACCCATGTACATCAACCATGTACATCAACAATGTGCCAAAAGATATCATCAATGAAATGTATCCATCATATGCCAACATGTGCATCTACCAATATGCCAACATGTGCATCTACCAATGTGCCAAAAGATATCATCTATGAAATGTATCTTCTCCATTCCTCTGTAGGAGTTCTTCAAATATCTCTAGTTGTACCTCTATTTCAGCTAATCTCTTGTCAAGTCTGTCTTGATTCAATTTTTCATGGCATTTCTCTAAACTTTTACTATGATTCTTAGTAATCATAGTTTTCCTTCTTCCGTGAGCTTCTCCCTGCTCATTGTGATCTGCAACTAAGCCATCTCTACAAGTTGACTCTATCAACTTGTCCTTGAATACCATACTAAGCCCTTCCATGCTTAGTCTTCCTCTGGTATTCCTGTGGATTCCCTTTCCTGGAACCTTCACTTAAGCATCTTCGGCTTCTTTGGCTTCTACAAATATTTCTTCTCATGAGAACATTTCAGCTTGTCCTCTTTACTCCAACCTTCAGCTGGATATTATTAGGTTCACTTCCATCTTCATATCCTTCCTCACTGCTGCTACCTAAAATCAATTATCTTGAATAAACTGAAAACAAAAGACCATTACCTGTCAACAAAAATCCATTACCTGTCAAATTTCACTAAATCTGATCCCTTAAGAACTTTGAAGTTCTTTTGATTGTCATCCTCTGCAACTTCTCTTTTCCAGTCCTACCCAATCTTTACTAGATTTGATCATCAAGCTTGCAGTTCTTTGCTAAACCTCATTATAGACTCCCTAGTCTATCTTTACCAATTATTCCCAATCAATTGTTAGAATTGGCCTTCCAATCTATAGCTCTTCTCCTTACAGATTCTTAACTGTCTCCCTTCACTGAGCTATAAAATCACCATAACTCCTCTTCACTGTCTCTATACTACAGTCTTCAATGTTCTTCTTCCAGAAAAGTCATACTCCTTATCTCATAATGGATTTTCTTCTCTGATGAGTCATTTCTTCCACAACTTAATCATTATTATAAATTGAAACAAAATAACATTTCAATTTACCTCAATCAAAATTTCAAATCTGAATTTTCTATAAGCTTCCTCATCACCATGGGATAACCATTACTCAGACTTTTCCTCCATACTCTGCCACTTTCATCAGTCTTCTTGCTTCTGTACCTGCAATTATAGTCAGCATATCATCTCTTTATGCCTTCAAGATCTTTTACCATGTTCATCCATATACCAAATGGATCATCTTCTGTTTGTATCCTGCTCTTTTCTTATCTTTGACCATAATCTGCTTCTAGGATCTTTCTTTTCCTGCTTCTCTGTATATTACACTCATCAATTCTTTGTGCTAACCAAAACAAGCATTAGTTATGACAGCACCCATACTTTCATGAATATATAAAAGTAAAATCCTTCACAGAGAATAAAAGATACCTCCTACAGAGAGAAATACTTGCTCTGATACCACTTGATGCAAGCACCACTTGCTATGTCGAAGCAGATCCTCGATTCCACAATTTTTGGTACTGGAATCTACCTCGAATATGGTCTTTCACCATTCTTTGACAGAGCTAAACTTAGTTATCTGTCACTATGCTTGGCAATTCTATTCCATTTGGCAAGACTCCTCTTAAATTGGCAGATTAAACACTTTTCCTTTTGTTTAGCACCCAACGGAAAAGACTTGGCATATGATGTTAAGCGCCATATGACCTTTCAATGTGGCTTAAAGTCCCAACGGAAAATCACAAAAAGTACAAATTGTACCTTCCTTCGTATTTCCGCTCCCATACACTACTCGACACGTATCCTCCAACGAAAATCGCCAAGGTGCCTCGAACTCCACATCCTCCCTTCTCCGCTGAGATCTGGACCGTCTATTTCTCAGCCTTTAATCTCCGCTATGATCTTGTCCATTCGATTCTCAGTGAATCTCAACTGTTCATTCTCCCTTTGGCCAAGCTCCACTCAAATCTATACCATTGATTTCTGGGGTGTACATTCTCCTTTGCTCTCCTCATCGATCTCGCTCTGTTCCCAATCATTGATTCAACTCTGCTCAACCATGATGTTTACAGAATACCCATATGGACTAGGTTTTCTCCACTGTGACGTTCTTTATAACTTACAATTATCTGCAATATCTCTCACCCTCAATGATTTTCTACTAAGATTGATGGATCACATTCATTAAATCAATGATAACAGAAACCTATACCATATCAATTAGAAAGATAATGGATTGATCATCCTATGTATTCAGATTTCATTCAAACCATGACTGGATACAATTTGTAAACAATCCATGCATATAAATTACTGCAATACTGAAATTGAATTCAACAGAGTAATAAAACCTTCTTTACAACTTGAATTCTCCCATATATCTTTACAAAACAGAGATGTATCTCTGTGCATGCTCCAGAAATTAGATTCCGAGCTTCTCCTTTTCATATAAATTCAATCTTCTTCCTCGAGCTAACTTCAAGCTAATCTAAGCTTCTATGAGCTAACCTTCATCTAGGATAAACTTGATTAAACTAGGTTCAGCTATCTCAACCATCGACCAAACTTGTATTTAATTACAATGGATTTCTGTTTCCAGATCCTATGATTAAGGAACAGAGTCCTTCATAAACTCAACTGACCCCTACAAGTCATCAGTGACTCACTAACCATTAACAAACCCTATCGTATCTTTTACAAGTGGAAAGGATCTAGAATCCTTGCCCATTATCCAAAATAAAAAATTACACAAGTGTGAGACCCTAGGTCTCCTTTGATTCACTCAACTTTGATGAGGTCATGGGTGACTTCATTTTCATGATCCTATGCTCCTACATCAGTTCTAGACTTTGGATTTTTATGAAGCCCTACACAAATTCTAGGTGGATATTGGTGGCTACCCACCTAATTGAACTATCTTATTTTGGAAGATTTCATGTCAATACATCTTTCTGTACTTCTAGGGTCATTTTGGGTCCATAAACAATGTTTTTTTGTCTTTCCAAAATCAAACTGTAGACTGAGTCAAATTTTTATAGTATAATGTGTAGTTCTCTAAAATACCTTTCCAATGAGCTATCACGCACCTAAAATGGAGGCCGTATGCAAATTCTATGACACTGGGAAGTTGAGGTACCAACTTATCCATTGGGGCCCAAATAATTTTTGGTGTTTCATCTCCTAGGGTTACGTTTTTCGATTTCTAGGGTTTTGGCATTCATGAGTAATTTTGAAAAGGCCTTTGGAGCCTCCTTGTAATCATTCTTCTTAGATGGATGCGCATAACAACCACATATCTTCTCAGAGATAACTCCCACCATTCGAGCAAGTTGTTTTCAGTTCCATGGTTTTACAATTTCAAACTATTTTATTTATTCAATAGAAGTTATTGTTCGCTGGATATCTATTGTTGTTCTTCATATCTCTCTGTTATTGTATTCAGTATATTATTTCTTTTGTTCTGATCATAAATCTGGATCAGCAGGTCGGTTTATTTTCTGACTACAATTGCAGTCTTCCATAGCCATACAATTCTCCATAGAATCCATCTCCAATTAGGGCGTTGCACAACTATTGGTTGGTTCATCTGTTTTTCCATTTTCTAACTCTATTTTAGTTCCATACAACTAAGTAATTATGTATAGAACCTCTCTATAATTTTGTTATGGTTCTCAATATAGCTAAACAAGACCCTATAGGACCCAATTTCGTTTGCAAATTACTACAAGTATAAATATCCAAGTAAGAGTTGGGAAATATATAAATAAGTAAGCATGTGTCATTGTGGTGTGAATTGTTTAGATTTATAGAACAAGAATAAAAATTCAAACATTTTTCTTTTGATAATCTTGTAGGACACACATAAGACTTGGAATGTATATGGGTGACTAAACATACCTCATAATGGAGTATTTTTTAAGTTTTTAGCTGTATAAGATCTCAGTCAATATTGGTTCACATAAAAATAATGAGACCAACCTTTAAGCCTTGATGTTTGTATGTGGAATATGATTTCATTGGCTAGTTTCTTTGGGCCACTTTCACACTATGAATGAAATGGATTCACTTTTATGGTGAAATAAAATACTATCAGTCTGTAATTTCCATGAAGCTCATCCCAAATTAGGTGGATCTTGGACAAGTTTTAGTTTATTTTTAGTGAAGGCTAAATAATACAATGGTTTTCCCCTTGATATAATTCCTTAGTAGGATCAATATTTTATTATCATTTTTAGAATGTTTTCTATAAAGTTCATTTGAGAAAATAGACATATTTCAGTGTTTAAAAGCCACACCACAAAACAGTCTTAACTAAGGATGGTGACAAGGGCTTGGTGAAAATATGGCAGGCTATAACACCATTTCAAACTCTTCAAATAATGACACATGTCCCAATGTGTTGTCCTTATTCATGCTTAACATGTTATTTTGGATAAAAATTTATAGCTTGCACTCATTGATTCATATTTTTAAATATTGTATTTTTTTTTGCATGATGAAACCACATAGAAAGTTATAGCAAAGTAGTAGGAAAACTACCCGATCTAGCGAGAAAACTACCTGATTTAAATATTTTTAGTAATCATGTTGAACCTAACAACCATGTGCAATACATTCATAGTGGTGTTAAACTTGAGGTGAGTGATAAATATTAAACTATAATTGTTGTTTTATCATTTTCCATATCTCAATTTAATGTTTATTTATTTTTGTTTTTGCATAAAGGTGTTGATCATAAACTCTAAGAACTTGATAAAGTAAAGGTGTTGGATTCATATGGCAATGCTCTTGTGGGTATTGGGCGTATTTAATCACTATCTATTATACATGGAGTTAAATTGAGCAAATCAGGAGATGCAAATGTAAATATTATAAAGGTCACAAGAAGCATACCCCTTCTTTTTTATGACAAAATAGAAGGATCTATCCATCTGAAAGAGATAGAAGGAATATTCACATGGTGGCCACTAATATATTTTCAAAAAATGACAAAGTTGTTTTTTATCATAGTTGTTAGACAGGTTGGCCCACTGTTTTATGCAATAGTTTGAATGTGTGTTCAACAATCTTTTATTGTGTGGTGTATTTGCAAACATCGAAACTCTGTTGTAATACTTTGAAATTTTATTATTATAATTATATATATATATATATATATATCCTTCATCTAAGTTGAATTATTATATGTTTAATTTGATTTTCTATTTTAATTAATATGGTCATTTTGTACTACTTTGACATTATATAAATATGATGGTGTTGAATCAATCTTTTACCTTTTATTTTATGTTTTAATTTAAGTTTAATATAATATGTTTATTTCTACTTGACACAATTGATGTTATTCAATAAATTATTCATATCATATAAATGGGCATTTACTACTAAACTATAAATGATTAAATAAAAATGACTAAATATATTACTAAATGACAACAATTAATAATTACAATGACTACATTTACTACCAATTAACAGAAATCATTGAATACAAATGACTAAATGTATTACTTGTTGACCGAAATAAGTGACTACCATGACTAAATAAATGACCAGCTAATGACAACAAATGACTAAAACAATGACTAAATTTACTACTAGTTGACGGAAAATGATAATTAAAATGACTAAATATATGACTAGTGGACATAAATCAGTGAAACAAATGATTGAATATATGACTAATGGACATAAATAAATGACACAAATGACGAAATATATTACTAATGGATAGAAATCAATGACATAAATGACTAAATATATTAATAATGGATGGAAATCAATGACAAAAATGAATAATATATTACTAATGGATGGAAATCAATGACACTCACTAAATACATGATCAGTTGACAACGTAGATGAATAAATAAATGACCGGTTGACAACACAAATGACTAAATAAATGACCAATTTTCAACAATACATGAATAAATAAATGTCTCAATTTATGACCGATGTGACCAACCAGAACAACCAATAAATGACTAAATTGTTTTAGTCATTTATTTGGTGGCATTATATATGACCGACAATAAATGACTATTAGTCATGTGACTAAACTTAGTCATTTATATGCAATTTTTAGTCATTTTTTAGTCATAAATTTCTCCTCTTCTACTAGTATTAGAACACATTCCAAAGAACTCGTACACAGAATAAGAAAAATAAAGAGAAACTACAAATTGGGAAGAAATGCAAAAAAAATTCATGGTTACATTTTCCTTTGACTATGAAAGACGAGAAATAGATATGACATTGAAGGTGGTCAGAGACATGATTTTTGAAGAACCTGAAGTGGAGATTGTGACAAAATATCGGAAGAAACAAAGAATTTTACAGTTACTACCATGTTATTATGTTATATAAGAAAAAGAACTAGCAGAATAAAGCCCGCACAATATCCAGATCCCAGAAGTTGAAGGAGAGAGAGAAGTAGAAGGTATAAACCTAGATTCAAAAGATTATGTTGCATCATTGAAGATAAAAAAGGTAAACATTGGAACTAGAAAAAACCCAAATATTGTAAGCATTGGAGAGTACTAGGATAATCAGATGGTAGAAAGAATCACAAAATTACTGCATGAGTACAATGATTTGTTTCCAACTACATTTTCATAGATGAAGATATTAGCATGAGAACTAGGAGAGATTAACATATCTTTGAACCCATATGCTAGACCTATAAGACAAAGACCTTACAGGCTAAATCCAGTGTACAAGTAGAAGGTGAAGGAAGAAATTGACAAGATGTTAGAAGTTGGTGTCATATAACCTATTGAAGAATCATAACGGATCAACCCTATGGTGGTGTAGGAAAAGAAGAAAGGGGGAATCATGATTTGTGTATATTTGATAAATTTGAATGATGCTTTCCTACATGATCCTTTTCGTACCCCATTTATAGATGAAGTTTTAGAGAACGTAGGACGTCAACAAGATTATTCATTTACAGATAGGTTTTTAGGATATCATCAGATCAAGATAGCACCCGAAGATAGACACAAGACAACATTTTCTATAGAATGGGGATCATTTTAGTATACAACTATACCATTTGGGTTGAAGAATGCACCTCAAATTTTTTCAATGGTAGTAGTAGCAACCTTTAAGGAATTTATTCACAAGTTTTTGGAATTTTACTTGGATTATTGGACAATGTTTAGTTTACTGAAGGATCATGTGGAAGTATTAAGATTGATTTTCAGTAGGTGTAGACAATGTCAGATTTCATTGAATATTAAGAAATGTATTTTCAACACACCTTTTGGTATTTTGTTAGGGAATGTGGTGTGTAAACAGGGTCAGCTAGTTGATCCTGCTAATGTTTTTGTCATAGTGAACTTACCACCACCTAAATCAGTGTGCCAGTTGAAGAGTACACTTGGTCATATAGGGTATTAGGGGAATTTCATAAGGGGACATGCAGAGATTACTGTGCCAATGGAGAAATTATTGAAGAAGGACAATAAGTATGAGTGAAATGAAGAGTGGTAGTAGAGTTTGGATATTTTGAAGGAGAAGATCAATACTATGCTAATTTCAGTGTTTCCATACTGGGAAAAAAAAATTCATGTGCATGTGTATGCATCTACAATAGCATTAGGAGCAATATTAACATGGCCAGGAGAAGGTGATATAGATCACCCTATAACATTTGCAAGAAGGAAGTTAGCATATTCAGAACAAAAATACAATACTACATAAAGGGAAGGATTAGTTATGGTGTATGCATTGCAAAAATTCAAACATTATTTGTTAGGGAAACATTTCAAGATGTTTACAGATCATTATGCTCTTAGATATTTAATCAATAAGTGAGTGTTGGGGGGGAGAATATGCATATGGATACTATTGTTTCAATAATTTGAATTTGAAGTTGTGGTGAAGCTTCGAAGATTGAATGCAGGACCAGATCACTTATCCAGGATAACTAATGGAGAAGAACCCAGTAATTTGGAATACAAATTCCCAGATGCAAAATTGTATTCAATACAGATAGCTGATGAGTATTTTGTTGACATTATGGAATTTTTTATTACAAGATTTGCACCAAAGAAATTTAATACTGCATAGAAGAAAAAATTGGTGGCCAGAACTGCAGACTACCAATTGATTGCAGTTCATTGATACAATCTTGTAGCATATAAAATTTTGAGAAGACCTATCATTTTAGTAGAAGCATGTGAAGGGATTTTTGGAGGACACTATGCAGAGAAAACCATTGTGCATAAGTTATTACGTGCAAGATTATGGTGGCCGACAACTCACAAAGATTCAAAGGAGTAATGTTAGAATTGTGATGTCTGTTAGAGAATTGGAAAGCCATCCAAGAGGGATGAGATTCCATTGAGACCTCAAGTAACTCTGCAAGTGTTTGAAAAATGGACAGTAGATTTTGTAGATCCAATTAATCCACCAACAAGAGGATCAATAGCTTTATATATTATTACAACAACAAAATACTTGATTGGATGGGTTAAGGCAACAACAGTGAAGGATTGTAGCCTAGAGACTGCAACACACTTTTTATTTGAACATATAGTTACAAGGATTGGATGTCCAATAATTTTGATGAGTGATCAGGGAACTCACTTCATCAATACCACAATCCAGGAAATACTATAAGAATTTGAGATACATCATCAGAAGAACACTCATTATCATCCCCAGGAAAATGGGACAATAGAAACGTTTAACAAGATATTGGAAAATGCCTTGACCAAGATTTAGAATGTAAACAAGGATGAGTGGCACTTGAAGGTATCAATAGTGTTATGGGATTATAGAATTACATGCAAGAAGATAACAGGGAAAATAGCTTTTAGATTGATGTATGGACAAGAAGTTGTAGTTCCCTTGGATTATTACTAGAAGAAATAATTATAGTTGGTTTCCATCAAGAGGTACATAAATAAAATGATAAATCCTAGCATGACAGACATATTAAGAAGAAGAACTTCAAATTAGGATATATGGTTCTCCTCTATGACACTAAATACTTGCAACAGCCAGGGAAGTTCAGAATGTGTTGGTTAGGACCATATGAGATCAATTATGTCACAGATGGAGGTGTTGTGCAACTAAAGGACTTAACATGAAATAAAACGCAAGGAATGGTGAATGGTAGTCGACTAAAACTATATAGGGACAATTGACTTACCAACCCTCGGTAATTACAATGTAGAAAGTAGAATTGTACATAATGTATATAGTAGGAAGAAAAAGATGAAAAAGAAAATAAAAATTAGAAGAAGAAGAAGAAGAAAAGAAAAATTAGGAAAAGAAGAAAAAAATAGAAAAATGAGAAAAATCCAAAGGAATAAGTGGTAGATATACATTTGAGAATGGAAACATGCAAAAAAAAGTTGACTGGTATGACAGTAAGTGAATATATTGTGCGCAAGACAACTATGACAGAAGAAAAGTCCAGTGCGCCATAGAAATATGACAATAGAAAAATACTGCGCACCAGAAAAATGAAATAGTCGAGAAAAGAAAAATCGGTCGCCGAAAAAATGAGGCACAGAACGAACATTTATGACAGTGGAGGAAGAGTGCCTGGTAATATTTGGAACATTTATGACATCACTATAGAAGAAAAAATGTTGTCTGGAAATCCACATTGTGACTTCGAGCAAATACAAAGCTAAGGAGTAAGAAGCTAAGAGAAAACAAGTGACTTAGAATTTAGTCAGTGATATATCCGAGCAAACCCACATAAATTTAAGCATGATGGAGCCAACAAAGGTCAGAGCTCCTAGGAGGACAACGAGGAAAACATGTAGTGTCACAAGGTCACCGCAGGATCCAATAATGGAAACAAAAAACCATACACAACTAGAGGGAGTGGCTTATGTGAATGCCATCCCTTCCCCGATCATCAAACCAGTGAGCCCTACAATGGTGGAGGAGTAGGATCCATCCCCTTCTACAAGAAAAATGGATATTGACCCAAAGAAAATTAGTAGAAGAGAAAAAACCGACGCAACAACCTAGCATGGAAAGAGTCCAGCCAACAAATAAAGAAGATGAGGAAATAAATGAGTCTGATGAGCCAAGGGTTTAATCTGGCATAGAGCCAATGTATCAGTAGAATATACAAGTAGAAGAGATAATTGAGTAGCAAGAGTCTGCTGCAGAAGAGGAAGAGGAAGAGAAAATGCAGCAAGAGGCAAGGTGCTCAAGGGAGCCAACAAGGGGAAAGGAAAGAAAAACATTCAGAGGTCACCGCGAAAGTAACCACGGGTAACCCTTCTGTTACCATGTATACCAACAAGAGTACATTTTTTACCATATTTGCTAGGATTCATAGATAAATTTCACTATGCGGACCACGATGTAAGAGGCAGAGACAAGTTTCCAAAATTTGAGCAACAAGTATACCTGGAGAGTAGAGGGGTCAATGTGAAAGGAGTATTGATACTAGAACCCAAACAATGGATAACAAGTTTATATAACACAAGCATAATGAACCTGATAGAGATCCCACATTTTGGAATGGGTAAGGATGTAAATAACTACATCAAACAATTACTAGAAGTAATGAATAGAGGAATTCAATGGTTGGATAGTCAAGTCTCAATTGATGTCAAGCTAATTGCCAAAATAACAGGCCTGCCCACAGATGGTGAAAAACCTACTTAGTATCTGGATGACAAGACCCAGGAGAAATCCTTGGTAGAGGAAATGAAGAAAACCTATGGAACAAAGAGAGGATTTAGGGGGGGTCATTATAAACAGAATCAGTGAACCCAATACAAGGTTAGTGACAAATATTATGTCTTGTAAATTGCTAAGGAAGTGTCGCAAAGAAGAAGCACCATTAGGGGTGATAACAACAGTTGTGCAGTGCACAAAAGGGACCGTATTTAGCTAGAGTCCATACTTGTTAAATCTATTTATGGATGATTTTAAGGACACCAAGGACTTAGGCACGAATTTCCACTATTTTTGTTTAGTCATACTTATTTCTTTAGAGGGATGGAAACACCCCAAATATAGTGTATTCTATTATAGACTCGAAAATTCCACGCAACATGGTAGGTAAAATTGTGGCACACAACTATCGCAAAGGAAAGATAAACAAACTTCAACATATTTGGAAGCAATACAAGAAAAGGTGGCCAAAACTTGTAGGATCCAACCTGAGGTGGTAAAGGAATACAAGAATATAACCAACTTCAAAGCATCAAGGTACAAAATGTGGATCCAGGAAAAAAAGGATCCATAGAAGGAGTGGTTACAGATGCGATATTGTGTCATAGTAGAGGAAGTATAATGGGAAATGAAATACTGGAGGGAGGAATGGAAGGTTCTAGTGGATTCATCAAAACATAAGAAACCATAGAAAGTGGGCTCCTCATAGAAGAAGAGTAACCCAGTAGGAAATATAAGAAAAATAGTAGTTCACCCAAATCAAACAGGGGGGAGCACAACAACAAGAACACTTATACATTAAAAGAATTTCTCCAATCCTTTTGTTGGCCCTTGACCAAGTTTTGGGAGTTTCTTGGTCATGTTGACCTATTTTGGGACTTCGACAGCCTATCAAATGAGGAGCACAAGTCGAAGTAGATATCATGTGATATTGGCCCCCTTTTGGGACCCTTTTTGGGTTTTTGACTCAACCCCTCCTCAACCCATGGGTCAGAAGGTCACGTACACAAGATCTTTCCCCTTACATTAGCCCAAAGAGCTCTCAGAAATGGCTCCTCTATTTCCCTTTTGGGAAATCTGCACCCACAATCAACTTCGATAAATTCCCCCTTGTACATCGGGAGATCGTAATTCGCACTTCCGCGAATCCAGTGGTCAAGCATCTTGTCTCTCAATATTCAAAACTTGAAACAATCAACACTTGACCCTTTCCCTTGCCAGTTTCAGATTTCTCCTTATCGTGATTTCGGGAGTTGCGATGTCAAGCAACTCGTCCCCTTGACTTCTGAAACACGATTTACCGAAACTACGATGCACTCACAAGCTTGACCTTTCAACGACCTTTCACTCTGTCGAGACTTTGGACTTCATGATTTCATGATTCCTAATGCAAAGGTTTCGGGACTTCACCCCATGAAAACCTGAAATGGTCAATGAAATTTGACTTCCGTGTCGATAGAGCGCCACCTGTCCACCCTGCCGATTTTTGTGGCCCAAAAAATCCTTTTGTCCCTTCGGGACTTCGCATTTCATGATTTCACAAGCCCTGTTTCAAGGATTACGGGACTTTGATGCAGGATCATCCCTCACGACAAGCAACCAACGTGGAAGTGGAAGTCAGTTGGAAGACGTCAAGCGCAAGTTTTCAAATTTTCAAAATTTTTCCTTGGAGTTGACGCGATGAACATAAATAAGACCATTTATTTTAGGCACCTTGGAAAGAATGTAATCAGACCTCGAGCCATACTCTCTCGTCTGAGATAATCAGAGGAATTTATAGTAGTAGTTGCAAGTAGGTAGAATTGAATTATAGATTAGATAGTTCTAGAAGGAAGAGGGAAAACCGACTATAGACACCCTCATTTGGATCATTGTAACAGGAACCAGATACATTATTATCAAGGAAGAGCATAGGAGAATAGCAGAGGGAGTCGTAGAAGACATCCATGTATAGATCATGAATTAATAGAAGAAGTTGATTCAGATTCATGGCTGTTGTGTTATTCTCCATGTATGTGTGTTAATTGCTCTGAGTATTACTTCCTGTATGCATTTGTTATGTTGTGTATGTGAATGAATTCATGTGTTAAGATAGAAGTTTGAGAGCAGGTGAAGTGAGGTACAACTGTTTTCTCTTTGAGCAAGGATTCCTGCAAGGAGTGCAGTTGAGTCGCCCGCAAGGAGTGCGTTGGCAGAAGGCTCGGGAGTTAAACTTTTGTTCTCAGAACCCTCAGAAGTGAAAGTGGGTTACTAAGACTGCTGCTGCAGAAGTGCGCAGAGTCTGGAGGATTCAACACTCAGGAAGTTGTTGAATGTTGAGCGCAAGGAAGGCGCACAAGTTCCTCTGAATAAACAGAGTGGAAGAAAGCTTAGGAGACATAGCACCTTCGTGATATCATTATTGAAGACTGCACAGGAGGATTCCGCACCAAGAAGTCCTCAAGATAGGAGAAAGGGAATCGACGGTCAAGATCTTGTAGAGGAGGTCGACAGAACCCCATCAACCATTGGATTTATCGAAGAAGTGGAGAGGTTACGGTCGCGCTGGGAGTTCAAGCTCTAGGAACCGTGAACCGTTAGATCGTGGACCAGTCACCCGTCAACCGCTAGATCCCATAAAGTTGCGTAGGGGTTAAGCTCCGAGGCAGAGAAGAAGCTCTGGAGGAGCCATCGGGACATTAGGCCATCGGGGTTTTGACAAGTAAGAAAATCGAGACCTTGAAAGTCCTAAAATTCAGAGGAAGAATCTGAGCCGTTGATCTCGGCAAGGACACGTGGCAAGGAGCCAGGAATCCATCGGGGATTAGCTCATCGAAGAATCGGGTTTGCGAGGACATAAAAATCTCGCATACAGGAATCGCGATTCGCGATTTCCCAACAAGAGATTTGAGTCGTCCATTCGCGAGGACACGTGGACGAAGATCCTGACGAGTTGGCATTTGGGACATCGAGGTTTCCAGTGTCGTGGAGCTCGAGCACAACGAAATCGCGAAACATGATTTCCCAATTTGATCAGAGCCGTTGATCTGAAGGACACATGGAGAGAGATCCCGAGGAGTCGGGGTTCGGCATTTCGGGAATTCCGGAGTCGAGTGCATCACGTAAGTTGAAATCGCGATACGCGATTTCCTGATAGGATTAAGACCGGTAGTGGAAGATAGGTGTCGGAGGATTGAGCCTTGCCTTGAGGAGAGGACAGGTGGCATCGGAGATCGGTGATCGGGGATTCCTGGAGTGAGAGTTATTTTCTTTTCAAACTCTCGAACTCCGAAATCCCGATAAGGGGGAAGGACACGGTCACGAGGGTTGACAGGTCACACGAGGAGGAGCAGCCGGAGGGGCTAGCACCATAGCGGGAGCACCATCACATATCGGGGTTTGGATATTTGGGAAGGCAGTGAATCATGACACTGCATATGTGGATTTCCCAATAAGTCAAAGGGGGATCGTAAGGAGAATATTCTGTGGGTACAGAAAAGTCCCGATCAGGGATTTGAAGAACCTATTTTTTTCTTCGGGCCTAGGGAAGAGAAGGTCCTGGTGAAAGCAGACGTGCCCTGGGTGGTTGTTTGCGTCAAAGTGGTATCAGAGCCTAGAAAATATTCTTTGCTTTCTATAGCAGAGAAGAAAAGAAGAATTTCACCATGCCGCCAAGGAGAAGAGGTAGACAATCGCCCGATCCAGAGAGAGAAAGAGAATTGTCCAGAGAAAGAGAATTGTCCAGAGAAAGGGAAATGTCTAGAGACAGAGACAGGCAAGGACATAATTCAGACATGGAAAGAGGAATGCGTAATCTTCATGCCAGAATGGAGGACATGGAGATAAGAGAAAGGCGAAGAGTTGATGCAGGAGATATCAGTGAATCAGAACCTGAAGGTGATGTTGGATGAGAAGAAGAAGAAATCCTGGTAGAAGATGCAGCTAACAAGCGTTTAATTAAGGCTATTGCTCGGATGAGTTCAAAAACAAAGATGGACATTCCGGCTTATGAAGCGATTCTGGACGCAGAAGAGTTGCTAGACTGGATTAGATCTCTTGACACTTACTTCGATTATGAAGATATCGAAGATGATAAGAAGGTCAGACATGCTGTCACAAGATTAAAAGGACATGCAGCATTGTGGTGGGATGAAATGCAAGCCGACAGGCGTTGCCAAGGAAAGCAGAAAATTAGGAGTTGGGACAGGATGATTGCAAAAATGAAGGCAAAATTCATTCCCAGGGACTATCAAATTTCTCTGTTCAGGAGGATGCAGAACCTGAGATAGAAGCTGATGACAGTGAAGGAGTATACTGAGGAATTTTACAGGTTGAACATTAGAGCAGGTCATCGTGAAAGAAATGACGAAAAGGTAGCCAGGTATATGAATGGCCTGAGGTATGAAATCCAGGATGAAATGAATATGGAAACCATCCAAACGGTAGAGGACGATTACCAATTGGCTCTGAAAGCTGAGGAGAAGCTGAGCCGTAAACAAAGTCAGAGGGGCAGAGGCAGAAGTCATCCCAGAGGAAAATCAGTTGCCCAAGATAAATACCAGAAGCCCAGGGATGACTGGAAGAAACCTCAGACTCAGACAGAGAGAGGTGGAACCTCACAGAGAGGGCGATATGCTGAGCAAAGAGGACAACAACCTGAGAAAAGGGGAGGATATGCTGATAATAATAGGTTTCCTCGTACCAGAGGTAGAGGAAGAGGCAGAGGTGGAGTCATTACATGCTACACATGTGGAAAGGAGGGGCACAAGTCAGTCTACTGTCCAGATAGGAAGAAGGATGGAGGAGAGACTCATATCGTCGAGGCACAGAGGCGAGATGTTGAGGCAGAGTACGCTGAGGGCGGAAGATCGCTGGTGATGCGAAAATTCCTTTTGAAACTAGAAAAGGGAATGGAGAACCCAGCACAGAGGAACAGTCTTTTTAGGACTGCTTGCAAAACCAAAGGTTGGGCATGAAAAGTCATCGTGGACAGAAGAAGCACAGACAATCTCGTTTCAACCGAGATGGTGGAGAGGCTAGAGTTGGAGACAACCGATCACCCAAATCCATACAAAGTTTCATGGCTACAGAAGGGACATCAGGTAAATGTCACTAGATAGTGCTTAGTTGACATTAAGATAGGAGGGTATAATGATATAATTTTATGTGATGTTATTCCTATGGATGTCTGTCATTTATTGCTGGGTAGACCATGGCAATATGATAGAAATGTAATTCATGATGGGAGAAAAAATACATACACCCTGGAGAGGAATGGGAGGACTCATATGTTGTGTCCAATTGAAGATAAAGAGGTGAAACCGGAGGTAAGCAACATAGTATTTCTCATGAATGGGAAGGAGCTTCTTACAGAAGTTAAGAAGAAGGAGGATCCACAATTCTTTGTGGTCAGAAAACCGAGAATTGTTCTGACTAGCACAAGAGTGGACGATTTGCCAGAAGAAGTTCAGGAACTGCTGGAAGAGTTCGCTGATATTGTAGTGGA